>JASSUY010013186.1:29647-65486 GCA_032466535.1 Forpus xanthops | reverse complement strand
GAAAGGAAAGGAAAGGAAAGGAAAGGAAAGGAAAGGAAAGGAAAGGAAAGGAAAGGAAAGGAAAGGAAAGGAGAAAAAAGAAAAGAAAAGAAGAAAGGAAAGGCAGGGGAAAAGAAATAAAAAGAAGGGAAAGCTTTGGCTTTGATTAGTAGTGATTAGTGGTAACAAAGAAAATCAGAAAAGTAGCAATGGATTCTAGCCAAATTCAAAGGCGCAGTATTCTTCCTTCCTGGGACCAGGTGTTTGGTCATTTTGCATTTGAACATGAAATCCTCTTCACAGTTTGCAGTGACCAAAGGAAGGGTATTGACTACATGGGAGAATCAAATTGCAAGATGACATCACAAGCAAAATTGTCTGTGGTCATGTATGCCTGTCTGAAGAATGCATTTGCAGGGGCGAGCAGTCTGTGTGCTGAACCGTCTCCAATGTACTGAAGCTCTTGGGTTACGGAGTAGGTTCAGCTAGGAAATACTTTAGCTCTAAGTCTTTTCTTACCACATGCAAACTGAAAATTTCAGATGGTTATTACACATCTAAATTTGAGCAGGTATTTATGTGGATGGTAGAGAACATACTTTTAAACCAAGCATTCCTCTTCTGCCCTGTTCCTACGTCAAAAGCAGAGGGAAGTTTATCCAGGAAAATGATGCTGCAACTACAACTCTGAGAAACATTTTATTTCTCTATCTCATCTTTGAAGCAGCTGAGATCTCCTCTTACTGGAAGAACAGGGAGGGGTATACGAAGGGAGAAGAAAGGAGGAATGGGACCTATCTGACAGACACACTCATGGCATTTTTATTCTACTCCAGTATTTCTGGTAAATTTTTCCTAAAAAAAGGAGTATTTCTAAAATTCTTCAACGGTATCATGCTGTTACTCTTCTAGCTAAGAGCAGTTTCTAGGTGTGCTTTACAGTGCTTTGTAAATATTTGACATTTCTTCTGTGTTTGGTTTGTTTTTTTTTTTTTTTTAACTCGTATAGCTCCATATAATAACCCTACAGAGCCACTTCATAATGGCAAGCATAGCTGCAGTTGAGTGGGTGGGAATAAATGTGCTTACCAGCAATGACAATGAGAATGATTTCCTCATTACTTCTGACATCTTATGCCAGCATCTGCTGTATTTGGCAGCTGCAACTGGACCTAGACCCAGCCCAAGGCACTGGAGCAAGATGCCCAAGTTTTGTATGTACCTCATACATGAAGGTCCTCCCTGCTATTAGATGCTGTGAGGCTCTGTTTAGCTCATTTGCAGACAGCTCAACAGAATCGTCCCGATGTAGCATAGTGTTTAAACACTCCAAGCACATAATAAAATTCCAATGAACTTTTAACAGTCAGGTTTCATGCTGAGGTTCTTGTCTCTCTGGCCTTAATCCAACAAAACACTTCAGTGTATGAATAAAACTTTACTACTGTGAACAGTCGTATTGGTAGATCAGTGGGAGCTACTCATCTCTTATAGCTAGGTATGTGTTCAAGAGATTTGTTTGATGTGGCCATAGTGCCTCACGGTAAGTGCTGTTTTGGACCAGGGCCTAAATCCAGTTTACCATGTGGTGCCTTTTTGGCATTCCTGATTACCTGTGAGAGAGTCTTGTTTGCTTAGATGTGGACGCCCTAATTTCAGAAGCAAAGTTAAACACTATTAAATGCCACTTTCTCAAGACAAAAATTCAGTGATGATTCCCTTTTGGACAGTAATACAGTGGTAGATTTACATCAGAGCACTCTGGCAGTCAAACTGTGAATTAGAAGTCTCTTGAATAGAAATTACAGGATTAGGAGAGTATAATAAACATCTGAAAACACTGCACATACAGTCATACTGAGGACATACACAGCTGTCTAAAACTGCAAGTTGTTGTCTACTGCCTTTGGTAAAATCCTCCTGTTTTCTTTCATCTTCACCTTTAAGTACAGCACAACTAGAATTTCATCTCTTGCCAGGCTTTAGCCGAGTGAGAAAACATAAACCTCTCAAAGAGGAATTCTGAAACAGCTAAAATAGAAAAGCAAACTTGTTAGTATGCTTTTTTTTTTCTGCTCTTCTTCCTTCCAAAACATTCTATGAACCCAAATTTTCCAAAAGCATGGTTGTTCAAGTGAACTGTGGGGTGTGCAAGAGCCACATACTCATTGCTGGTTAACAAACCTAATATTCCAGCAAAACCACTTTGAGTTGTTGAAACTTGAACCGTGGCTGGAACATTGCCCATCCATTAGGACACTCTTCTGAAGACTAACACTTCCCACGTTCAGCTTACTTAACCTAAATGCAAAGAGAAAAATAGGAAGATAGCACTTGTGTTTTCTTTTAGAAAAGTATAACTCATGAACGTCAGGTTGTATGAGATTTAAGGCCTATTAAAATTTGCCAGCAAAAAATAGGTACATTAGTCAGTTCTTCTATACTGTTATTTAAAGAGTATTTGATTCTTAGTTTTTATATCATTAATTAAGTGCTTTATACATAAAGTGCTTGCAATCAGTTAGAACTGTCTAGTACTTTGAAAACTGAAGCCCTATAGGCCAGATTTCTAAACACAATAAATTCATCTGACCTCCACAAAAGTACTTTGGACAAATAAAGGTATTACTATATAATTTCTAAGTATTTTGAACTATTTCAACTTCTCCAAGGTGCCATAACTTGTTTAACTTGGGTGCTGATGTTAGCCGTTTTCCAATGTGTTGCTGAAAACTATACCCTTGCGCAAACTGCACCTTTTGTACAGTGCATCTGTACTTTCTTAAAGTTATTGGATATTACTCTTTTGCTAGTATCAGATGTGATAGGGTGTGGGTGTAAACCTTGTTGTCAAGGATTTCTGAGCTAGACTAGTTGCTGGGAAAGCTTTGAGATAGCAGAGGAATGTTACTGGGAAAGTTTTGGGAGTATTACAGGGAGAAGTAGGCAAGATAAGAAGAAAGAAAGAAGCGAGGAACCAGTATCCAATGAGGGGACAACAGCAAGAAGCAAGACAACCAACAAAGAAGTGAAGATACCCACGTGGGTGGTGATAGCAAACCAATTGTATTAGATGCTCATACACGCGGGTACTTTGTAGAGCCTATATCAACTCTGGACCTTCAGATATTAAACGATTTCATTTCCTAACCCGAAACGGGGTCCGTGCTTACATCTCCACAATAGGGGGGTTGGAACTAGATGATCTTAAGGTTCTTTCCAACCCTAACTATTCTATGATTCCCTGATTCTACGTGATCAGACGGTGAGAACTTAGTATACTGTCCTGTATCTAAATATATAAACAAGCTATATAGTTTAGTAGCTATAAACACTGAAATAAACATAAACCACTTGGACAAACGTAGTTGTTTACCCAAAAATTTTTTTGAGAAATCTCCGTTTGCTTCGTAATAATAGTGGTAGATGTCACATTGCCCACCAGAGGGAGCTCATACAGACAAATATAAGGGCATCTTTTATAGGCGTAAACTAATGAGAACTATTTAAAGGGTTGTAAATAGGTTTAAGTACATTTTTAGCAGTTAGTGCATAGCTGAAAGTAGTTTATATTAGCTTGTAACTGAAATGTTTTTGTGTTGGTTTGGTTTTCCTTGAAAGAACACTCCTTTTTTTTGAAATTATTTCAAAAATAAGTGTTCACATTCTCCTCAGTGCATAAAACTTCATCAGGAGGTAGTATTTCATATGTTAGTAGTGGCCTTTTTTTCTGATTAGACACAAAAATAGGGAGTGAGGTCTCTGAATAAGCCCAATATTTAGAACAGTATTTATAGGAGTATGCTTGAATGTGCCTCTGTCTTCCATAAATACTAACACTTGCTTTGTATCTTTTTTCTTTGTGCAGACATCTAATCAGCAAGTGTATATACTGACATACTTGCCAAACATGAACACAAAAGGGTCTGACTACAAGACAGTTAAGATTTTTGGTAGGCAATGTTTTTAAATCATGCATTTACTTATAGCTGCTCTTAAAAATACAGAATGGTTTATTTCAGCTATCCAAGCACAGCAGAGGAGTCTGACAGGCAACAGTCAAAGGAACAAGTTGGGGAGAGCACTGCAATGAAATGGCTGTGGAGAAAGCCTGTAGATGTGGTTGTTTTCTTCATCACAGAACATCACATTACAATCCTTTCATGTGGGGAAATGGGGATCTAGTTAATAAAAGCACCAAAGTCTAATTGTGCAGTGTCCTGGGTTCAGCAGCAGCAGTCTTTTTTTTCTCTTCATATTAGCTGGTGCAGTGCTGTGTTTCTAACTTTCGGCCTGGGAACAGCACTAGCAACACCAGTGTTCATCGTTACAGTTTAGAATGTTTTGGTCTGACCAAGGACTTTCTGAGTGTCATGCTCTGCCAGGGAGGAGGGGAAGTCGGGAGGAAGCAGAGACAGGACACTTGACCCAAACTGACCAAAGAGGTATTCCATACCACAGCATGTCATGGCCAAGATGTAAAACTGGGGGCAGGAACCCGGAAGAGTTCAGTTCACAGCTCGGTCAGGTGGTGAGCAGCTCTGTCCTCTTCCCTTGTATTTCCCTGGTCATTGTTGTTATTGGTGGTAGCAGCAGTGGTTTGTGTTATAACTGAGTTACTGAACTGGTCTTATCTCAACCCATGGGAGTAATTCTTTTGGTTCTTCTCCCCATTTCCACCACCCCTGAAGTGGGGGAGAAGAAGGTGGGAGGAGTGAGTGGGCAGGCAGACTGATTTACGCCTTAAACCACGATATGCAGTGAAAGAAGCAAAAGCCCATTAGTGGGGATGCATTTATTTCAGTACTAACGTGTCCGACCTTTGGTATAGTTTTTACTTTACATAGGCTATTTATCAAGGCTGTAATTTGTTTATCTTTAATGAAGATACAGCACTTGGCATAGTATTGGGCTCAATGATCCTTATGAGTCCCTTCCAATTAGAGATATTCTGTGTTTCTATGATTAACAAAATAGAGTCATATACTGATAGTGGTTATTCCTCTTTCTATAGAAGGACCATTTGCAATGCTGGGAGCACCTTTATCCCAGTAAAGCTCTGTTTATAGGAGACATTAGAAAAAACATAAACTTAATGAAGTAAATATTCCAGCATAAAATATTTGTGTAGGCTAGGCTTGGAAAAGCTTTGGGAAACATCCAAACAAAAGATGCTTAATGTTAAGGAAAACATTCTGTAGATACCACTGGTGTAAGCCATAAAATGCAAGAAAGCAAGGAGTTAAGGCAAACAGCTCACTCACCAGTTCCTCTTCCCAGCTGTAACTACTTCCTTTCCATCACTTACATTTCTCATATCACTTTACTCATTCTGAGCATCCAAGGCACAGTCTGGCATCTGGCCGTGCATTTGTTACATCAGCACACAGATCCTCATTTCATTTCCCTAATTTCTGTATTAAAATTTAATACAGAATTCAGACAATTAAATCCACAGACCACCTGCTCTCATGTTTTCCTAACAAGTTCAAAGGAATCAAACATATCTGATAGCCAGCACCTGCAGGTTGGCAGAGTACCTTGCTGCCATATACAAGCAAAGAATCATAACACATTGCATGATTGTAGCATTTGGAAACCATCTCAAGCACATGGTGATCATCAGACCACGTCATGAGATCACAAGTCAACCGGATCTGATCTCTAGGCTGATGCTCGTAACTCAGTAGGGGGTACAGATCCATGGCTTGTGGTTGGGGTTGATTAAAGGAACTGAGGTTTGTAAGGGAGAACTGATGATTGGTGTGTGGAAAAGCTGAGTGACTCGTACTCTAAATCTTGTGCTTTCTACAGTGTAAACCACCAAACTGCAGTCTAGAAAGCCTGGGTCTAGGTTAACAGTAATTTGTGGATGATGGTCATCTTTCATTCATACGCTTGTCATGAAGAACTAAAGAACACAGAAATGACTGGCACTGTCCCAAGCAAGGTAGATTTTTTTTTTTTCATTCTTCTTAAAAAAAACCCAACTTCTTTGAATTTAAAGTGCCAGCTGCACAGTTTTGGTGCACATCTGAAGGACCACCTCAGTAATTCCCAGCTAAACACTGCAAAACCAAGGGACACAGAGGAGGAAAAGGTAAGATTGAGGCTGCTCGTCCAAGTATGCCTTGCGGCATTTGCTTCCTCCTTACTGTGCACTGTAATACAATAATGCAGCCACAATGTCTAGTCTCGTCCCAGCAAAGACCAGCAGGGTGGACAACAGGGGCCAACTTTTTGGTATGTGTTCCATAATAGCCCTAGGCCTTCATTGCTGTACACGTTCCAGGCCTGTCATGAAGAAAGCTAGTAGCTTCATCCTGGGCTTTCCAAGGGTGTTCATCACCATATTATCCATGCATATACATGCCAGGACACTCTTACAGGAGGGAAAGACCCTCAGCACTGTAGGTCTGCATGTATGTCTGTGGAAGTATGTGCACAGAACAAAAAGGTCACGCCAGACCTCTGGTTTTGTCAACTCTTCTTGCAATCCTGCTGGCCAGAGCCAGCACCCTTCCTGCTAAATCCCTGGTCTGGACCCAACTTACTAATTTACTTTCCCCACAACCCTCTTCTTTGATTCTTGCACATTGTGCACCCTCCACAAGAAGAGAGGCAAGACTCCTCCAGACAACAGTCACCTTTAGACACTTCCATCTTCTGCATTGAGCAAGGAAAGAATTTTATGTAGGAAAAAACAGTGACCCCATGACTAAGACTGCAACTAGCTCATTTCTGCAAGGTGGTTTTTGACTGGAGTTCAAGCAGCACGTGCCAGAGCTCCAAAGCACATAGCCCAGAGGAAGGTGGAGAACACCTCTCTCATACCCCTGTGTATTTGTACCCGCTATGAACAATGGGTAATGCTCACTAAGCCTAGATGGCAATAAAACCCCTGGGGGAGGTGGCACACTTTGAAAGATCATTAACTCACAAAACCAGACAGTGTAAAGTTAATCCTGGAAAGGGAAACATTAAAAAAAGCTGTCAAACCCAAACCTGCTGGTCCTTATCTTCCAGGCTTTTCAAGTGTAAAATTGCGCTCGCCTCTGGCTGTTTCAAGACTGCATGAGTCATATCCGTCCTAACTGGAATACTTAAATTGAGCTTGTTCAGCATTTGTTACGATGGAAGGAAGTTAGTTATAATACGAAATGGAAAGCACAGGTCTTGTTTTTTCAAACCCACATACTTCACTGTTTTCTTAAGGGGTCCAAAGCAAGCACATTTGTCATCATAGTGGTATGCTTACTTTTGCTAACCTGAATAACCTGGATAATAGCAAGAAATACACTTTATCTTTGTATAAGACTGTATCTATGTAGCTGCATAGATTTCGCAACTTCTTTTGTCATCTGAGCCTTTCACATGTCTTTCCTTGCCTTCTGACCGCTGGTGAATTGCCAGCAAGAGCCTCAGACTGCACTGCTGTTTTCCTGAATACAGCTGCAGTTGTCATAGGCTGAAGTCAGAAGTTATAAAATTGAACCTTTCATTGGCTGAACTCGAAAGCTGAAAATACCTTCTAAGTCCTTGGGTGAAATACGGTGTAAAAACCTTTGAAATAGTTGTATAGAACTCTTTTTTTACAGACATATTTGCAGACCAGTTTAAGATCTCTCCTTAAGTACCAGAAGGATATAAATCTTATTGTCTATTTGGAAATTACAGCATAAATTGGATAAATGTTTTTTTTAAAAAACTTAATTTCAGCTATCGAGTCAGCAGAGCTACACAGTTTGAAGTCATATATAGAGGAAAAGTTCAGCATGTCAAACTTGGAAATTTATTGAATATGAAATGTTTATCATTATTATGCTCTTGATAAAAAATCAAGTGGTGAATGATAGACACAGCAGTTACCTCTGAGAAGGCTGTTACAGCCAGTTTTACTCTTTGCAACACCTGAATCATTGTCTGGGTTATGCTGAGTTTTCTGCATTTTTATTTCACTTGCGTGTGAATGTTTTTGGAGCATTCCATTTGTCTACGCTCTTGTCTTTGAATCCCATTTCCCTTGCAACTGTTTCTTTAAAAAATTGTTTTCATGAGACACTTTCTCTTCCTTGGTACTTCTATATCAGTGTTACTCATTTGGACTGTGATGCAATTTCTATGAGTCACTATTCTCAGGTATATGAGCATCTGTGCTGGCAGGCAAATATATTGATACAAAGCAGTTATGTCTTCTTTCACAAGAACTAAAAGTAGGGGAAAATTTGACTGCAAATAGCCACAGTCCAGATTAAATCCAAATCTATTTGTTTGGGATGTTTTAAGAGTTCCATATTTGTCCAGTCTGGTAGCTGGATAACACCATAAATTTGGTGTCTGTACACCTGTAAAAATGTTTACTGAAGAATTCCATACTGGTTGGTATCTATCCGTTAGGAAAACCATATTCTCTGGCTACTCTCTAATTGCTGTCACTAACCAAGGCCGAGCTTTCCTTCACATGATTGTGAAGAAGGAAAACCCTCAGCTTTTTCTCTGAGATACTATCTGTTACTATTCTGTCATCTAAAGCACAGTGGCTACACTTCAGTAGAAAATTTTAAGGTGAACACAGTTATTTGTAAGTAACATTCTGCTGTCTGATCCATTTCCATCCAAAGCCAGTCTGTTAATGACACAATTTTATGTAATTTGTACAGTTTTCAATTAATTCACTGAAATCACCAGACTGGCTGACATTTTCAAGGCTAGATGGAAAAATCTCTGACTAAAATGACAAAATAGTTTTTAAAATTAGAATCCTCTTGTTCAAAACACATAAATACAGGCAAAACTAACATATACTGGATTCCGCAGTGACCTGTGCTCAAAGCAAAGCGCTGAAGTCTGTACATGGTGTTTCCCATCAGTGCAAAACTCAGACAAGGCTTTTCCAGCATTCCCAGGCTTGACATCCCAAGTGCATTTTATTCATTATGTACTTTTTCTCTTCAACTTTCAGAAGATACAGTGAAAACTGGACCAAAGAAAGAGGAATAAATACAGTGGTATCTATTGGCCTGCGAAGCACCCCAGCAGAAATCCTGTGCCTCAGATTGGGGATTTCCCTTCATGTCTCTGCAGTGCCCAGGGTAAGGTAGCAAGCAGTGCGAGGCATCTACACAGCCCCTGCGCCAGTGGCTCAGGAGGAGAAGTGGAGACAAGGCTGTCCTCTCCCGCTGCCTCCTCATACTCTCCTACTGCAGTGTCAGGTGCTGGTAGTAATGCGGAGCTTGTTCTCATGCCTGTGCTGCAGGTAAAACTGTAGGTAGTTAGCACAGATTAAAAAAGGGCAGCTTACATTATTGTCCCCTTTGCTGCCACAGTTACTGAGGAACATTTTGTGCCAAAAGACATCCCCAAGAATTGTTCGTATTAACATAAAATGCCACTTTTGTAGTAGTTTAGAGCTAATCAACAAAGCTGAAGTTCTGGCAGAAATCTTAAGTTCATAGTTTTCAATTACTCAGACACATTTCAAGATTAACGACACATCAAGTTCAATTCCAGCCTCATGAAGATGTAATAAACTGCTGCTGTCAAGCAGAGTTAAAAATTCAGGGTGATTTAATAATATTCAGAACATAAAATGGCTTTTCTATATCCACTTTTAATGAAAAAAAATACTGTATGAATAGAAATGGAAGTATAACAAAGAAATTTCAGTTGATCTAGGAAAATACAGGGATAAATAGAGCAAATAAGATTAACATTTTGCTTCCAGGTTATTTGTATATGACAGAACTCCTGTCCCTACTTACAGCCATTTATGTTTCAAAACAGACCATAAAATAAGAACAAAACATCCTCACAGTACTTTTACTGACATATTCTCACTTGAAACTACGATGGTACTATTCTGATGTTAATTTCTTGCATGCCTCAAAGTACAATTAAAAGACTCTCAAGCTACCGTTATGCTCGAGGAAAGAATTTCTGACCTCATTAGCTTCATTTTAATTTCATTACTTGCAAATTATTACTGGCAGTACACTCATTTGATAAAGACAAGTATGCTACTTCAATTTTTGATGTGCAATTTCTCAGATTTTATACAACGTAAAGTTGACATGGGATAATGAAATATAGTTTTTAGAAGCGAGGAGACCTCTTTTAATATAACTTCCAAATATTTTAATCATGAGGAAGATAATTAAAAAAATCTTCACCAAACTAAAATTAACATACATGTATTCCACATATTAACATTGTCCCTGCTGTATGCCTTAGTATGGTCCAAATTTCCAACACAGAGACTATTTATATCATTTTCTAGTGTGTCCATATCTTCTTAAATTGGAAGAAATATGTTTAGAAAAGAAACTTGATCTACTAGAACATATAATGGGGATAGATTAACTTCAATTATGTTACTTGAAATAAAATATCCATTATATAATGGATGAAATATCCATTACATTAAGCTACTGGATGGCAAGCATTAAATCAAATATAGACTTCTACATACTCTGTATCTGTAGTAAAGTATTATAACATATTAAACAGACCTTTATTTTAAAATCTCTTTCCAGCACAGGACCAATCCTGTATTAACTGCCTCACATAAACTAGTTGGGAGTTATGAAGACCCCTGTCTTTTTTGGTACTGTATTCTGAGCTTTTCCAGTTGCTCTACACACTGTGTCTGGGCCAGCTTCAGTGTTCGGTTCTCCTCTGTCAGTTCTGCATACTCCTTGGCCAGCTGAGCAGCATCCATACTTTCTTTTTCCACTTGTTCCAGTCTGGCGATCAGCTCTTTTCTAAGGATTTAAAAAAAAAAAGAGCCCAAAGATTAAAAATGGCTGCACGCAAGTATCTGGCATCCTGTGTTAGGTTAAAGCTGGGCTACAGGTTGTTAACTTGCTATTTCTCGAGTTCCTGTGAAATAAAGACCTAGAAAATGTATTTGTTAAAATTCCTACCTTTCTCTTTAAAAAATGAAGCTGCCAAAATTTCTGACAGGTTTGCTGTTCACTGACCAAACTTGCAAGATGCTAAGATACCTTCAAGTACCTCTAACTTCAGTAAGAGTTGAACATGCAGTTCATGGGGGGGGAGAATCAAATTCCTGGGAACCTCATGCTAATATTATGTCTGAAAAATAACAGGTAATTTTTTCCTCAATACCAAACATAATTTGTTTGGGTTTTGGTTTTGTTTTGTTCTCTTTGTTAGATTTGTCAGTAAATTCTGTGAAGTATGCCTGGTTTCCTACTCTCTGCTACAAGAAAAATTACTCTAGTAAATACAGGTACATGAGTCTGAACTACATATATTGTTCCTATAATGTGTTTATGCTCGGACCTCTTCATGCTGAAGAGGAGTGATACTGCTACAAACCTGACCCCTCCTGGTCTTTCTAAGAGCAGACACAGGATTTAAGCTGCTGCTTCTTTCTGGAAGGGGTCACACAGTGCCCTGTATTCCCAGAGTTGGGCAGGAGCTGCAGTCTCCTGTATAGTATCAACTGAAATTACCTCAGCACAAGTTAAGATAAAAGAGGTCTTAAAACAAAACACACTGAAGGCATGAGTAACTCACAGGGTATCTAATCGGTCTCCACTTAGTTACCCAGCAGGCTAGCCTGGCCTCTGCTTTCTTTCCCTTGAAAGTCAAATCGTTTATTCACCCTTGCTACAGGAAATCTCTTCTAAAAGGTTCTCAGTTCTTTTGATCATTCTATCTCACAGATTAGTTAATCTTTAACTGTTCATAGCCCTCTGACTTTATGTCTCAGTCATGTCAAAACAATACTTATAGATCATCAGTGGGAAGATGTAATGCCTTCAAAGTGGATAGCTTTTGCCACAGTCTTTAAAGGAGCCCTCTTGTCAGACTACACCAGTGATTTAAGACAGGAAATTCCTACAGCTTAGCAATTCTATCACCGCAGGTCAGAGTATTCATGAAATGATAACATTTCAGTATTTGCTGATCACCTACTTTACTTACAACTGCAAAACTACCAGTTGCAGCAGCAAAACTATAAGCACGCAGGTTTTGAAAAACATTTCTGTTTGTCCTTCTTTTAGAATCTGTTTGATCTTCCTCAGTTTGATCTTCCTCTGTCTTTACTACAGCTTTAAGTGATTGCACAGTTTTCCCCCAGTTTACAAAGTTACTGCAGTTCAAGGAGCCAAGTTAGCAAAGAGCCCTGGCACACTCATTTCTCCTGTGTTTCCCATAAAAAAAAAAAAAAAGAAAAATTGGCAGCCATTATAGCAATTTTAAATCATCCAAAAGCTGCAGTGTATAGAAACCCTCCCATAGGTAAATATTGCCTTTGTTTTATACCACTGGCGTACTGCATGGGAGCTATGCTGCAGCAAATCCTCTTCTCTTTCCTTTCCCCAGGCTCTTAAGAGAAAACATCAAGAGCATAGTTTTGTTCAGCAGAATTCTATTAACATTTGGTACATTAGCTGTAAAAATTTTAAAAGCAGCATTTCACTCCTCTTCACCTGGGCCATGCAAGATCAACCAGTTTTTCACATAGGCTAAAATGAATTTATCTTGCTAGACAGCTCCTATTAATGGGAGTATAGGCCAGGACTAATTGCATGTATGCTTTACAGAGTGAAAAATGCATTTATTGACAATAAGATTTTACAAGTATGGTATCTTTAATCACTTCAGCCTCTTAGGGCTTCCTCTAGAAGATTTCTGTCCCTTGGGAGCAAACGAGAGCTTAGCAATATTTCTTTGGAATTACTCTACTGGTGCAATGAGGACTGAAGGATTAAATTAAGCTCTTCCAAATTACAGACTGTTGACTCAGAAGTGTCCAAACAAGTTAATTCAGAATCTTTCTTCATTTTCTTTACATTTTAGGAGGTTCTTTAAAGGAGATGCAATAAAAATATTAAGAAGTAATCAGCATCTTAAAAGCAGGTAAACCTTTTCCACAGGGACTTTTAGTAAAGAATTAAAAGAAAGATACTAAGTACTCCATTTGGACTTGAGCCAGGAGTGGCACAGACAGACAACATGCTAACTCAGACAGCTCCATTAATGAGTGTCAGTCCTGATTTGATAAGATGAGGCTATATGCAGTCATGGGGTTTGTGCCGCTCTCTAGTAATACCCAAGTAGCACAAATAACATTTTTTTTCCCCTGGGATTTAGCTTTTGTATTAAACAAAATATGAATGCATTAAAATCACAATATACCCATTTCTGTAGTCCACAGTCTAGGACTTCCCTCATAGAAAACAGTTTCCTTGCACTGAGGTAGTAAAATTGCCCACTTCTGAGTCAGCAGAACCTACTTATTCCCTTCCCATCAGGATCAACACCTGTTTATAGGGTAGGGTGATGTTTCAGGCAAATACTCTCAGCCTGCCACAGAGATCTAAAATTAGAGTACCAGGGAATTGCTAAATGTTATGAATGGTATGGTTTACGAAGCTCACAAAAGGATGAAGACAGTAACTAACATTTGTTTCTGATCTAATCCAGGATTTGAACTTAGCTTCCAGAGGTTAAAGAACACCATACTAAGCTCTTGCACCATCTAGCCTTTGTTATGGATGCTTAATAAATAAATCTCACACTGTGTAATCTATGTTTCCTGTTAATGGTTTACCCCGAGTTTAAATATTAACAGCATTCATAAGGTATTTTCTAAAATGCTGCTGAAGTACTTGATGCTTCAGGAAAATCTGTAATGTACAGTTTAAGTGTTCTTTCTCAGGGAGGGGTTTGGGTGGGCAGGGAAGACAACTGTGATTTGCATCATAAACTAATAAACCACGAGCACAGAACAGCAGAAGAAAAACTCAGCATGGTCTTTGCAAATTCATTTCTCTTGTCCTGGCCTTAATGACTGACCATGCAGAGAACAGGTTCTCTTACAGAAATATTCACAATGAATAAACATGAAGAAAAGTGACAGACAAAGCAGATAAATCTATGTGAAGACAAGTGTATTTGGACATCAAGAAAAACTGCTTCCACAGCGCAAAGAGGCACATTTGTCTTTACTCCATTGTGAACAACATATTCAGGATCATGCATCTCTGGTACTACACATTTCTTCCCAGCTAACAAGTGTCTGGTGGGCATAAAATCATTTATTCTTCTCACATTTGACATGGCTTTCAAATCAGGAGGAATCATGACACCTTGTAACATAACTGCTGTCTAAGGACACTGTTCTTGTGTGTTCAAAGTCTGCAAATTAATTTCTAAAACAAGGAGGCAGCCTGTTTTAATGTAAATTAAAACATGTCTTAGATGCCAGCACATAAAAGGTCCTTAAGTATTCATCACTGCAATAGGGCCAGTTGAGGTTTCTCTTTCTGTATATAAAATTGTAATTTCCACTGCTTGGCACAATGATGAAAAATCAGGTCTAGAATTGGAAAATTATTAAGATAATAAAATTGCCATTACGGTTCATACCAATCTTACTCTGCAGTACTTGGAATTCTGAAGACTACTTGTCTCAATAGCGTTCCAAAAGTCACTCCAGAAATAGTGTACCTGGAGAAACTGTCTGGACTTGAGACCTTAGAATCAGTCCTATGGTCATGAGAGCATGCTAAAGCATATGGAAGGATGCCACAAAATTAGAGCAGACATCTCCATTGCTTGTCTGCTGTAATGTATGTAAAAGAAGGAAAAGGAATCATGTCCATGGTAAAGAAAAGGAGTGATCCTAAACCAGGTGGTGATCAAATGATATTTTCTGAAGAGTTATATTGGAATTGTCTGGGGGAGGAAAAAGAGAAAACCAGCCAGTGCTAAGAATATAAGATAGAGCTAGCAACCATGGCAACTCTAATATTTAACTACATAATCCAGGGTCATTATCTAGTAATAGCAATATAACAAGTGCTCAAAATAACAAGCCATCCCATCCCTTTCACCCAAACTTAGATACCCAAAAACATCTGTTATGGAAATGCATGTGTGTTTCTGGAACATAAATTAAATTACATTCTATGACCTAAATGTGGTGTGTTCTCTCTTCCACACCCTTTTCTTTCTCTTTGTTCATGTCTTCCATTCCACAGTGATTTTGTCTATTGTACTACATGTTGCTGGCATAAATGGGAAGAGTTTGAGTGAAGGCAGCAAACAAAGCTATGATTATTTCTATTAGCAAAAAAATGTATTCAGTGTTGTTTTAAATTCTTTCAATTCTTGCTTCCTTTGTCTTTTTCCTGAATAACCTCTTTCCCCTTCTTATTTGCTTTCTCCTTTGATTTTCCTTTTTTTCTTTGAACCTGCAACCATCCTTTCTCTTTCATATTTCCTATTTTCCTATGAAAGAGTTTTTGTCTTTCCCACTCCCAGCCTAATATATTCTCTGGCCATCTATATTGCATACAAGACAAAAGGGGTAAATAAGCTCTGATTTTGGCTTGATGAAAAACAATGCTTGTCATTTCACACCACTGCCTTTCTATATTTCAGCTAATACTAGATCTTCACACTACAGTGGGAGACAAGTCAAGCTAAGCATAATTGAAAGCCTTTGAAAGGTTGCAAAAGCGTAAATGTTTTTTACTATTATAAAACAATGTTATTCAACTTTCTATTTCTTAAAGATGCCTCCTTTAGGAATATACCTGCATGTATTATTTCCTGCATAAAAGGTTACAATGGACTTTGGAGGTCAAAACAAAAATGGTTCTGAATGGAATGAGTAGTATTCCACATTTTGTTTTACGAAAAAGATCCAGTTCCTGTATGGACATTTACATGAGGTTGACTTAACATTACTTCTTCCCCCTAGACAAAAATATTTGCTCAACCCATTTTCTGCTCTTCTCCTGGCAATCATTGTACTCTGTGTGCAGTGCACTATCAGTAGGCACCACAGGTGCAGTCACTGCCTGGTGGGACTTGATATTTTAATTCCACAGGTGAGTTGATCTGTGGAGAAGAAGTCCAGAGCACTGGCGGGGTTACCATCCAACAGCACTACTGCTTGCCTCTGGTAAAAATGCACACTGAAGAACACTGCACAAAGTGTTTGTTCACACTGCAAGGGATGAACCACTGTCTTTGTCCATTTTATCAAAATAATATTTAAAAGAAACAGACAATAGATAGCAGGCTTAGTAGGCAATTATGAATCTTTACTTCCATACATTCAAATTCAAATGTAGAAGATAAAGACACCTGCAACAGCAGCAAATTTCAGAAAGCTGCAAACTCCATCTTTTCATCAGGATTTTTAGAAAAAGAATGAAAGCATCCTTTGATTATTCAACACACATGACACACACAATATCCATTCTTCTCCACTTCATTAGTATATGATATTCCATAAACTTCCTTTAACTTTCAAACTGTAACTGTTTAGAACATTTTTAGATATAAATCAGTGATCACTAGACCAAAACCCTCTTTACTTTTTGCTTATTCTTTCACGCCTGCACTTGCACTCCCTTTCTATCTAGTTTTATATAAAAATCAAGGCCAATATGTTCAGAATGTTTATACTTACATATCTAAATGTTCCCTAATAACTTTTTAATCCACCTTCCCATTTTAGCTAAACTTCATGTGGTGAAGAGGTCTCAGTTAGTTTCTGGAAGGTTTTAAAAAAACAGTCTGCTACAGAAAGAAAAGGCATCCTAAAGGGGAAATGTGGTATCCTGAGACCTTCATGATACCTCCTTCAAAATACTACAAAATGGAGAATCTACCTGGAGGCAGGAGTCATAAATAGTTTACATCTGGAGGAAAAAAGCCTCCCAATGCCTGAAGGACCAGCTCTTCAGATTAAGAGATTTGGAAGGTGGTGAAAGGTGCTTCACTGGTATTCTTGTTTAGGCATTTCACAGCTGTGCAGCATTCTAGTATCTAGGCCATAGATATGTAATTAGAAGGCACATAAAAATCACAATAATATAATTCTATTTGCTGCCTTATTCAGCCAACCTTGTTTAACTTATGTTCACTAGAACAGTGAATCCACAGAACAGGTTCTGCAAAGGAAGCAGTGCTGGAAGCTTCCCAACATTATTCTACTATTGGTGGAATGAAGGAAAATGCCAGACTGGAACCCTTAAATTCATCCACGATATCCACTGCTGAGAGGCTGACTTCTGGGCTCAGCGGTTGATTAGGGTAGTTTTGAGCTCAGGTAAACAGTTTTGCGCATGTATCTGCCATTCCCCAGGAGCAAAATATTTCTAATTCAGCAAGTAACACAGACTCCATACATAAACAGAAATGCATTCACATAGTATTTTTTCATTCTTTTAGATGCAGAAATATATATGTGAGTCTAGTTTTCAAGGGCTCCAAGCTTCATAAATGTGATAACTGGTTCAGGGATGTGTCAGTAATAATAATGCATTTATGGTTAGTAGACTCTAAAAAAACAAATGATCTAAGGTCACCTTTTGAGTTTATACATCAAAAGTTAAGCACTTTAATGCCAGTATTTTACATTCCATTTGGATTTTCAGAGAAGACAATCATACATGGTTTCCACTGAATTAACTTGGTTGCTAAATACATATGTACGCAGCTGATATTAGACAATCAAATTTGACAAATCATTGTAAAACTATCTTAATTAATTATCTTCTCTACATCTTTTTAAAAACACCAATTACTTTTGACTGGCCAAGTTTAATTAATGATGAATCAAATGCAAACACTAGGACAATGTTTTTTTCTAACTTTTGTGCCAGTTTCTCAGCCACTGAGCATTGTGAAGGTCCTATAGTGGAAGGGGATTTGTAGAGGGAAACCTCTACTAGTTCCAACACTTTAGGCAACTAACTATATTATGCCTATAGCCATCAACCCTGATGTTTCACTTTCTTAGACTGCATTGTTTGGATTCAAGGTCATCTTTGGCTATCTTACTTGTATGAGTACAGGATTTCATCAATTTCCCTCCCATCATCTTGCTTCTGCAGCTCAATTCTCCCACAGATGCAAATTTGGCTGTAGTGCACAGTCAGCTGGTGCAAAGATTGCTATGAAACAGATACAGTGGTCCAAAAGCCCACTCTGTAACAGAGCTCTTTTGACCCCTGATGCTATATTACAAATGTTTCTGTTCAAGCAGCATTTGAAAGAATGATGATGTGGTCTTCATTTTCACAAGAAGTCTGAGATCTACACTGAGGTATAACTCTCCCTAAGGAAGGCAAAACTGCTAGAGTCACCTTCAGTGTGAATGTGACAATAAAGAAGAATTTGAAAGAGAAAGTTTACTTAGCAGTAATTGCTATTACTTGGGGTTTCTGGTCTGTTAAAAACTTCCACTACTCACCCTCTTCCCTCTCTGTATATTATTTTTTCAGGTTTCCTGTGGAAAGGGACTGAAAATCATGGGGTGCACTTTGCCATTTAACAGTCATGCAAAGATGACAGGAGTATAAGTACAGGTCATAGACAAGAAAAAGTCTCCAGGTTCTGCACTTTGGATATGAACACCTAAAACTGTAATGTACGCAGAGAACAATGCACCTATTAGTAAACAGAAAAATGTTCACTAATATTGTCAAATGCTCTAAACTTAACTGTTCATTAAAATGTTCAAAGATAAATCGAAGGATATTTCATTAAAACTAAAAAGAGGACTTACATCAGCTGAACTAGATTGGTATGTGATTTGTAGGCTGTCAATGGAGGTTTCAAGGGACATCTGTATAACTGAGGGCCCAGAACTATGACAGCTCTGTGTCCCTCGTAGCATCAGTAGATTCTGTGGAACAATGGCCCAACTGTTGTGCTGTATGGTGACTCTCAGGGAGAGGTGTAAGGTCAGAAAGTATCACATGAAACCCCCGTGTTTAAAATAGGATCTTACAAAGAGGATATATAACAGTAAGTACTTTTGGAAAATTACTCACTTTCTTTCTTCCAGCAGAGCAATTTCTTTCTTGACCTCATGGTACTCTTCTGCTATTTTGCAGTGCTGTTTGTACACCTGCATAGATTCTTTAGAGTCATGACAAGGAGGCAGTGGCTTTAGGAACAGAAGAAGAAGAAGAAAATAGTGCTTTTGAATAAAATCTTTTGGAAAAAAATGCACTTTGAAAGATACAATATTTATCTTAATTCCTGTGAGAATACTTAGAGAAATTTCCCCTCACCCCACAACTTCAGGATACAGACAAATATTCCTAGTCATGGAGGGGAAAAAACACTTATCCACAAAAAAATATGCATAAACCTTCAAACCTTGTGAGGATTTCCAGAACTCCCCTTGTCAACTTTGCAAAGTATCCCAAAAGAAAGATTTTTTTTCCCTTACTTTTTCAGCTACAGTGATATAAGATTGCTAAAGTTGATACATTGATCAGACCCATGAAAAAACATGTATGCATTTTCACTGCAGAAACTGCAGTACTGAGTAGAAGGGTAATTTGAGTGCGAACAAACTCTTATTCTCCAATTCTGCAAGATGGCAAGAAAAGACACGGAAAGCTATTGACTAAACACTCTTTTTTTCATAAATGCAGTGCTTATTCCAGTTTATTACTAAATGGGACAGGACCGTGAACTGGGACACTGAGGCTGTTTCTGCTGAACTGAATGTGAGTTACACTGCTGACTTCAGTGCAGCCAAGATTTCATGATGGGTTCTATCCCAGTAATGCCTCAAGCTGCCCTAGTTTGCTCAAGAGCCTACTGAGTTTCTCTGCATCTTTAATTCCTGTAGAGGAAGGGGATATATTTAGTTAGCAGAAATGTCATGAGAGTTAAATCAGTTATATTTTGAAGTGTTTTAAATTTCCATGAGAAGTGCAGGTGAGATTGAGTGCAGAAGGATGCATCAATTAAAAAAAAAAAAAAAAAAAAAAAACAAAAAAAAACCTGAAAACCAAACAGATAAAAAAAGATGCAGCAAAGGCAAAAGCTCCACATCTCCTAACCTAAATACCAACATTACTGAAGCAAGATTTCCTGTTTTTAATGCACACTGGAGGTAATAAATATAGCAAATAAACCCACTCTCTCCTGGGACTTCTCACATGATTTTCATCCAAGATCTTAAAAATATAGTTTGGTTAAATGTCAGTGATTTTTGTTCTTTAAAAAGGAACCTAATTCAGGCTTCAGGCTTGACTGTCACATTTGGGCTATAACACTTTCAGGAAGTGTAGTATTTTTAAGTTATTAGCTGTGAATCAATTGACTGTATATGAACTCCAAATAGCATGCTTGAGCCACCTGTCTGAAGCAAAAGGAAGCACTTAAAATAGTTCCTTTACTGTCCAGTTAAATAACATCCAATTGCCTTTCGCAATATAACTAGATTAATTTTTATTTCTTCTTGTCCTTCTTTGACTCTTCTCTGTAGTGTAATATTCCTTCAGTGACGTTGTGAGGGAAAGCACAATTCTTTAGACTTTTCATATTATGATCTTGTAAAGATTTGTTTACTTAAACTGGAAATTAAAATTTTACTAAACATATTCAGAGACAAAGACTAAAACTATTTTTATCCAGGAGGCAGGGTAAGTTGGCTTCAGATGTACCATAATGCACAGATGTAATTAATGCATGGACCTCGCAAGTACTTGCAGACAGCATGTGGTTCCTCACCAAAAACTGTAACACAAACACTCATTTTTCATGTCTGAAATGTGAAATTGCTGTGGTAAAATTGTTTCACAGCATGCTGTTTCATTCACTCTGAGCTTGGAGAATCTGAGAACCCAGGGAAAGGACAGTCCATTACTTGATGCATCTGGTCCTTAGGAGAGGGCTTTTAATTGCATTTCAATGTGGATGAGCAATAGCGCCATCTACATAGCCGCCCAAATAATAAGCATAAATTTAACAAGACAGAATATAGAAGTCTCAATGCTCTAATCCAAGAATGCAAGGGTGAGCCAAAGTAGCATCTCTGGTATCTACCACAGATCAGCAAACAACGAATGCGTCACAATAAAACAATTTTGAACAATAACCCTGGGGAAAGTCCCCAGATGGTGATTCTTCAAAAGAAAAAAAAAACATCTTGCTTTTCCTTCTAACTTAGTTTCCGCAAATCAAGCTGGTTTAAACCAGTTTAGAAATTCAAGCAGCATTCAATTTCTATATTCCAGCTTCCCACTCAAATGATATATATAGAGAGCTAAAAATTATCTAGTCATGCTGAGACTTAGTATCTAATTCCCACTTAGACCAGTTGCTGACTTTCAAACCTCTTCCTATCGCTATTCCCTCTTCAGTGTAATTTTTTCATACATTGATATTTTATCACTCAAAATAAACTGGCAACAAAAGATACGATCAGTTTACTAAGATAACTGTTGTACGATTCTATGATTCTGTTTATAAAATTCTCTATACCAAGAAATTTTCTTGAGTGTATTTTTACTTCAAAATGTAAATTTGATTATATTCCTCTATGACTGTGAAATCTGGTTTGCTATTTTTCATTTTTGAAATTTCTAAGAAAAGCTTTGAAGATAGTACCTACAGTTTGAGTAATTTCTGGCCAGCAGAACATGAAACAGGCTTATACATTCATTATTTTGCAAACACCTCCACTGCAATTGAAAAAAAAAAAAATGGAGAGATAGAAGTCTGGTTACTTCTTTGCTGCTCACCAGAAAATTCAAGCCAACACAAAAGCACAGATAAATTATTTTAGCCATGTCTAATAGCCTACTTTTTTGACATAAACAAAAGTACAAAGAATTAACGATGCATTTGTTCCGACTAATAGAAGCATTTTCAGAAGATGGCATGATTCTATGATTCTATAAGATGGCACAGCAAACTCCTCAAGAACAAATGGGTTGCCCAGGGAAGCTGTGAATGCTCCATCACTGGCAGTGTTAAAGGCTGGGTTGGACACAGCCTTGGGTGACATGGTTTAGTGGGAGGTGTCCCTGCCCATGGCAGGGGGGTTGGAACTAGATGATCTTAAGGTCCTTTCCAACCCTAACTACTCTATGATTCTATGATCACCCAACAGGAAATGCTTATATGGAATTAAAATCAGCGTCAAGCAGCAGCACAGTAAGCACTTAGTTGTGTGAAGGACAAAAAGTGTATTTTTTAAACTCTATACAACTATGTCCATTAATTCCACGATGTTACATCTCACTGCAAATGTTTAATTAAGCCTGCTATGATTTTGAAGGAAGTGATCATTATGTATGACCTACACAGAAAGAGAAGCGGAACAAATTACTTAAGGTCTCACTGCAAAAGAGCACTGTGATTGGCAATACAACCCAGAAGTTCAGAGTCTGGTGGGTCAGTTCACTCTTCCTGCAGCGGAAGATCATGCCTTGAGCACTGTTAAATATATTTACCAGTCCTGAATTAGCTGATGTAACAGTAAGGACTGTAAAGGAATTCAAATAGCAATTGTGTGCAGTATTTCTGGCAAACCTGATATTTCACTCATTATCAAACAACTGTGCTCCAAAACATCTATAGATCAGGAAGACAGTATATTATTTTCTCTTAGACAAGGCCACATAAAGATGCCTTCTTCCAAAAACAGAAGGACAAAGTACTCTAAGGGTATAGTTTGATTATGTAGCAAACGTGTCAATCCATCACATTATAAGCAGCCCACATTGCAAACTTGCTTCTTCAGCCTTTTCTTACAAGTCACCTCTCTACGTTTTAGATCTAAATAAAACTGAGAAAGCTCTCTGAAAGCATAAAGCTTGTCTCATCTCAGCGGATGCAATCCACATTCTCAGATTTCCACCTGCATGTACACAGAGAGCAGTAAGTGGAATCACTGCCTCCTACTTGCCATAGATTAGAAATACGCATTACCAGAACATGTGAGAGCAACTATAGCAGATCTCAAAAGAAATAGTAAGGGGTGGGGGGGGAAGTATAGAAATAGTCAAGTATTTCTACAAGCATGGTGAATCATAATGCATTTCCATATGCCACAAGCCCGTTTTCAAGCTCAAACCTTGGGAAAGTAAACCTGCTGACTGTAATTAAAAAGCAGTTCCTGCAGTCAAGTTTGCTGAAATAGAAAACCAAAGTACAACAGTCATGTTTCACCGATTGCATCCTCAGGGTTCTTTATAATGAGTGTGGCAGTTCCACTGTGCTTTGTGGAAGACAGCAATGTGAAATCCTTGACACAGAGAAACTGATTGCAAGAGGCACTTTTTTTCATTGCTGGAGCAATAAAGAACAGTTCTTGCATGCAGAAGCACTGTGTGAAGCACAGAGCCAGTTACTGCGGGTCACTGACTGCTGCAATGAGAAAAAATATTGCAAGGGCATGCAAAGGGTGAGACAAAGCTTATTCCAAATGCAAGGGAGCTTTCAGGCTGTATTTATTATAGAATTTGTTTATTGCTTCACTTCTTTCAAAAAAAGTTTAACAAAGAAAGGTCATTCATATCCCTAAAGACAAGTTAATGATATGGACCAACCAGAGGCACTGGTCTTTATTTTTCCCTCCTTTTCCCATTTCCATTTCTAAGGGAAGTCCAGAAGCTCAACACTTCACTACTCTGAAATGGTCACACCTAGCCCTGTGTACACGGCTTACACCTCTTCAGGCCACACTGTCCCAGTCTTGTCCTCTCCTACGGCAAGCTGAGTGGAAGCTCATCAGAGCAGCTTGTTTTGCTATCAGAGCTTTCCAAAATCGATCAGCCTTCAGCTTACTACACCTGTTGCTACAACTTATCCAACCCTTACCTACAACACAGTGTAGCAGAAATCAAAACAAGACCATAGACATTTTCTCCCTGGTATAAAACCTACCATGAGGGAAAAAAAGTCCTCCAAATGGATAACAAACACAGAATAAGAGGGTAATTCCTGTTATAACAATGTATGTATTACAACCATAATAAAAGAATTATGACATAATGAATGCATCATAATTCACTATGACACATTCTACCTAGTGCCCTTTCTTTCATTATTTGCTTAGGACTTTACCTGTGGTCAGATGCTTGCAGCTCAGCTCTCCCATAGTACATCAAGGCTCCGGGTGTCCAGGTGTGCCTGACTTTAGTTTCAGCATTCAGATCACTGTCTAGAAGATTGATCTCACCAGCTATGCAGCACAAAACATGATTTAAAATTCACTTAAAGCTACCTGTATTAACAGTTAAGAGCTATTCTATTAGGATGCACTTTACAGACCCTAGTAGTAAGAGGGAGGGTATTTTTGTTCTTGTATCCTGAAATATTTACCAGCTACGGACTAGGGCAAAAATACAGAAAGGACAGGGAGTGCAATAGAGACAGCTAATCTAGTGAATAAGACACCTCTAGAATGTTTAACCTGAATGTCACCTGATCAATTGCCTGTACAATCTGGGTTGACACAGTCATACTAGGATTTTGCCTCCAGCCTCATTATTGAGCATAGAAACAGACACTGTACCTTCAAAACACATTATAAATCTGAATATGCAGGGATTGGAGAAATAATACACAAGATATGGGAGAAAGCAAACCTACGCAAATCTAACCTCTGAATACTTCTTCTGCAATGCATGAAAATGACAAAGTGTTTTCTAGACATTACGCTAGAGTATTATACTGCTGTGAATAACAGGAAGGTTCTAGGTCACTGTTTAGACTAATGGACAGCTCCATTTTCTTTTTCCTCTGAAACTGAAAATGAGTTCATACAGAATATCATGTTCACACCTAATCACTCACACTGGGGCTACACTTTCTTCTCAGAAGGCAAATAAACCTCCAGCCTGCAACAGCAAAAAGAAGCAAAAGAACTGGAGCCAAGAGGCAGAAAAGCCTTGCTACCAGCAGTAAAGGGGAGGACCTCTGGTAGTGAACTAATTAGAAAAGCTTTGAAGGGCTGGGAAGGTGTTTAGACAGACAAAGGGTCAGGTATACACCCATGTGAGCTAGCTGTGGGAGGCCTACAAGCTCTCAAGACAGGAACCTGCCTTGGCTACACATTCTGGGTATACTCCATCAACTAAAGTCCTGCCAGGGACAAGCCTTGCTATGCAAAATAAGGAATATGCGGAAAGGTTTTCTTTCTCCTAAACTGAAAACAGGAGCACAAGAGAGCTTTTTTAACTTCCTTATTGTATCTCACACAGTTCTTCCTTCTATGATTAAATCTCCTTCAATGGTTTAAGCTCCTCATTTTACGTTATTTCTCATTCCTTTAATAAAGGCGTATAACTCTGTATCACTGACACATACTCTCCAATGGCCCTGGTTTTGCTTTGTGCCTTTTACCCTCAGTGTACTCATGGTATGACCTGGATTACATGCAGTAGCTCCCAGGCACATGAAAAAGCAAATCTGCAGGCACAAACCAAACTACTTCCCCAGCAATTATACTTTTAACATGGTTTTGTTCAGATTTTATAAACACCAGGAGATGTACCTGCAGACTGAAAGAACAGTTATGAAAACTGTCCCTAGGTACACAAAGAAACACTTTTTATTTTATTAGTGTAACTCACAAATAACAAGTTAAACCAGCCCTTCTGTTGCGCTGCCCACTCACAATCAGAAAGTACTTTACAAACACTAATTAATGAAATCTCCCCCAATTACAAAAGCTAGCAGAAATACTCCTAAGAATTACTAAGGCAGAAGAAATTACAGAAAAGTGCTTATACATCTGCTGAGGACAACAGTGGCAACAACCTAGCCTTTATAACATGGGAACTTTTATATAGACTAATGATTCTGTTGAAAAAAACAACAGAATAAGTTTGAGATTGATACAGTTGGATTATTTTCAGTTCCTGAGCAAATTCCCAGCACCTTTTAATTCTCTACCATGAGCCTATTGTTCACATGAAGAAATGGCTCTTTCCAGCTCTACAAGTTATTCCAGTGAAGCTGAAAGACTATCTGCTAGAGTAAAGCTACTGCAATTTGACAAAGCCTACAGGACCCACCTAAAGAAAACTGACAGCCCCAAACTCACCATTCACTAGATTAAATCCCCTTACATGGATTCTGGATGAAATATAGAACAACTTTTAGATAAAGGAGGAGGAAAGATCTTATGCACCTGTTTTTTCAAAAGGCAGTTTCTTTCTCCACCAAAGCACTCTGTCAGTCCAAGCTGGGGTTCTGCACTTGTCACTTGTATCATAAGCCTCTGAGCCAACGTCGTATTTATATGTTGGTCCAAAATTAATAGTCCCTTCATGGAAGTCTTTAAAAATCTACGAAAACAAATACCATCTCTTCAATCAAATCACAGATGAAGTAGGTGCATTGTCATGCATCTGCTTCCTTGCAAACAAGCAACATTCTGATTTTTAAACAAATTAGTACATTCATGTACTACAAACAAGGGTCTGAAGATGCAACTTTTTTACTCTCTCAAGGAACCAGACCGAACCAAAATACAGATATTCAAGGAAGGGAGACACTGCCTTACTTTTCCACTGGATTTTTGCTGTTGTAGTTGATCAAATTCCAAAAGTGTCTTCCAATCTTGACGTTTGAGAAAATAAAACACTTCCTCATATGTTAGATCAATGCGATAGTTAAAATCACCACACCAGAAGACATAGTCATGTGAGAACATGCTCTGCCCCTAGTTTGGAGGTACAGAATACTGTTAATGTTAAATCACATTAATGAAAACACATTTTAAATGTATTGTAATGTAGAACCCAGTCTCTCTGAATTACTAAATACCAGACCTACTCGTCACATTCTATTTGCTAAAATCCATCTTGTGCTAAAATGGAACAGTTCCTTCACTGCCTTTTGCATCCAGCTGAGCTGAATTTTGTAAACAAAAGTTTCAGGCTCTGACCCCTGTTTCCTGAAGGTATGCCTAAGCCAGGACCCCTGCTTTATATTCACAATTTTGTTATCATGAATATTGAAAACATACGCTTGTTTCCCTAACACATTTCACCCACATATATTTACATATTCTAAATATAACACAAAATGTGCTTCTGCTACAAAGGCATATTCAATGACATAGGCTCTGAGTAAGAACAAGCTCCAAATTTGATCTTATGTGCATGTTGTAGTTTGGTAAACGTATTGAAATAAAACATCAATGAAAATTCACTCCAGTTCTAAATTTTACATCCCATCCTCTAACCAGTCTTTTGGCTCTTTTTTTTTCCTTCTTCCAGTTAAGCTAGAAACCTCTAATAGATTTGTAAAGAAACCATTACTGAGCCGCGGCTGTCACAGCACTAGAGGGCACTCTTTCTATGCATTACAAACAGAAGGTACATCTAGCTATTGCCAATGTAAACGACATAAAATAGCTAATGAGGTATTAGAAGGAAAAAACTACCATGAGTGCAACTTTATGGCCATTTGGAACAGATATTCTATGCAGGACGTCCAGACTGTCGGTGTTAGTTCTTACATAAAACAACTTATTGACATGCTGCATGTGCCAAGCCTCTAAACCTTGCAAGCAACAGGAAGTTAAAATTTTATGCTTTGCAATCTAAATGCTGTCTTTTGCTGACAAACCAGAATACACAAGCTGGTCCATTCCCTCCTTGGTTTAAGACCTCTCCAGGGAGGTCTGAGAAATAAAATATTGTGGAAATTAAAGCAATCAACATTGAAGGAAGCAAAGGAGCACTGTTACTAAATCCCATGAGTTATCTACTGGCCTGAGGAGACAAGTGTGAAATAAAACACTAGGATGATTGATTTGACACAATTTAGGAAAAAAGTTATTCATCCACATACAACAGTGCAGCTAAACCAGTTAAGCCTACTTGCCACACACTGAGGAAAGCCAAATAACTTTCCTTAGAAGTGACACATTTGTGAGGACAAAGTGAAGGGAACAGAAAGTACCATACCAGTGACCAAGAACTGGTATGTCATACCTGAGCAGGAGCAGCTAAAGCACTGATGTTCTGATTGGTACAGATGGCCTTTTAGGTACTGTTACTAACTAGTGCCAGCAACTGCTGTTGATATAATGCTCTTTAACCAGACACCTAGATCTTATCCATGAGGCCTTACAGATTTGTCAGTTAAGTTGCACCTTTGTGAAAAATCAACTTCAAAATTGCTCAAACACAAGGACTTTTCAAGCACTGCAGCAACTATATTTTTTGAAAGGGGCAGTAATTTTGTAAAGTAAGTGCTATATTGGGTGGTATCTGGTATCTTGTGAAACATTTTACCATTGTCCTATAAGCCCATTCTCCATAGCACTGAGATGACTTCTTTGACAACCTGTCATCAAAGAGCCTGAGACCAGCTTTCATAATGCAAAGATACAGCCTTTATCTCCAATTTTTTTAGCATACATGCATATGCACTTACCATTGGGAAGCTGAGTTTCTGTGTGATTTCCTTATAATCTTCATTCCTTTCTTTCACCTGAGTCTGCCCAGCAGTTAAGTGACTGCATACAAAGCAGAAACTAGTACTATAGAACTGAAAACGAATGCTCACTGCCCCTTTATTTCCAGCTTTTCCTCCCATTCCTGTCTTCACGGTGTCTATTGCTACATCCCTATATTAAAAAAAAAAAAAAATAGAAATATAAGAGAGTAAAGAGCTGCAGGGACAAACATTCAACCAGGTTTGACTGCAACATAAAGGAAAAGGCAGTTTAGAATGCCATATCTTCTCCCCTCCAGAAAACTTCTTTTCTTAGGCTCATCTTTTTGGGGATGATGTTCATATACTTGCGTTTCAAATTAAGTATAATACAATAGCATAGAAATAAAACTATTTGAATGTATTTCCCTCCTCTTTTTATCCCTTTCAAATAGACAAGGAAGACATTATTTCTGAAATACCGGGAATTCCTACAGAATATGGTTTTCAAGTTTACCTATACTATGATCTTTAAAATAGAGACAATAACTAAATTTACTATTACATTTCCTTCTGTTTTTGAACATACAGCAATCTGTTCTTCAGTCAGTTAACAGTTTCATTAGTGTTGCTACATGTTAAAAGCCAGCTTCACAGTTGGTGCCAGATTTTTCAGTCAATTAAAGAGCAATAGATCATAACCCACAATTTGTTAAATCAGATGCAATAAAATCAGTGATTATTGGGTACAACTATTTTTACCTAACTCCTAAAATGAGTTCTGTACTGATGACAAATTGCTTAGGGTCTTTATGTTCTTAATTACATGGCATTTCAATGTCATGATTAGCATACACTTCACTACAGAAAGATGACTTGGCAAAGCAGACCACCTGCTTGTAGGATACTTTCTCCCAGATGGCCAATCTACCCTGAGAATAAAGCATGCCTCTCTGATCAGATAAGTAAATGATGAGATCATTGTTGTAACCAACCCCAGCAACACACATGCTCTTCCCAGTGAGAAAATATTACTTTCTAGACATAAGCCAAGCAGGTCTGGACTGGACTATTACTTGCTAAAGTAACAGACAGGTGGAAAACCAATGTTTTATTTCAGTTATTGTCAGGCATTCATGAGCAGAATGATGGAAGATATTACATCTCTCTTACCTCCCTTCTTGATTTTCTTCTTTACCTACCCTTCTTATCTCTCTTTCTCCCTCTTTTTCTCTCTTTGCATGACTGCAGAAAACTACCGGAAAATGCCCTCAGGCAAGCAAAAAAGGACCACCAATGTTTTCTATGAACAGATGTGGTTTAAGCACTCCAAAAGAACAATGTGTTCAGTCTTTCCATTCTAAAAAGTTCTCCCTTCCTGCTGCCTGCCTACCCACCCAGCTACTGATTGACATTTATCTGATTTGCATTCATGGCGATGCTTACATTGAGATAACTCACCATACATTCAACTGCTTGCAATCGTATCAGTCCTTTCATTGCTGTATAATCTTCAGCTACTCTCTTGCTTTATTTCTCTGCTCTCTAACTTATACCCTAACATCTTCAACCACTGTAAGCACAAAAGCCTTCTTTTGTACTTCTGATCATTTCTGTTTTCCTTTTCTGGGCATGGGAAGAAACTACACAAGCATACAGGCTAGGTTTGATTACACTCACATAACACATAGCACATCAGCATTAAATCATGAAACTTGATCACTAACATTAAACCCTTCCCTCTTCCTCTGGAGTTTCAAAGGGTTACATCCAGTTTCATAGCTGTAACAGAGCCACTGTGCTTTTTTGCTTCCAATTTCCATTTAAGCTAAGCACTTCCTGCCGGATTACTCAAATTTCTTATAAGCCAGATGAAAAGTCAAACACTGGCAGACACACTTCTCTGGACTGCTTCATGACAGCAGAAACACGCAACTTTTTTAAATCATGTTGAAGGAAGATTACTGGGAAGGCAGCAATACAAGACCACCAGAGATACCTGGATTACATTACTCTGCTTAGCCTACAGCACTTGATACTGAACAACCTCTGCACTGATCTTCTCAGTGGATAAGAGATCACAAGGAAAAAAGAGGCAGTTCTTGATATTTTGATCACAAAATGCAGGGGCCTATCAGTGCCCTAATATGGGGTACAGGACACTGATTGGACCACTCCAGACTTCAAGGTCAGGCAGTTGTCCAAATTTAGTTTTGGCTAATTATTCATTTCCTACCCATTTATGCTCACCCTGCACAATTCCTGACCACCATATTTTAATGCAGATATCCCCTGTGGCTTGGTAATCATCTAGGAGCAAGAAGAATTTGGTCATTCTCCAGGGACATTGGTACTAGTAAGCTGAGGACACGCAGCTCTGAACCCTCCTGACTAGGCACGTGGTTCTGGTTCTTGTAACATCTGGGAGAAACAAACATTTAACGGGCCCTAAAAGCTCTTGATTCTAAAAAATGTCACATGGCAAAATAGCTCTCTTTCTCCCACTTCCATTTCCATATTTTCCACCACTCTTTTCAGGTTTGCAACTAGTCCTGTAAAACGTCCTTCAGGCAGAGGCACTTGCCTTCACTTGAACTCTTGGACTTATTAGCTCAGGTCATTCCCTTTCCAGAAAGACAGCACCCAAACAAGGCATTACACCCTGACTGCCCACTTCAAGCATGCCTGGCTTCTCAGCTGAACTGGAGGAAGATACAGGGGCTACCTGGCCTTTGTGCTACCCAGCAGGATGGACTCCAGCCTATGGCTGCTGGGGAACGTCTGTCTCCCCGCACTGAGCAGAGACCAGAAAGCAGGTTTGCACAGACCTAACCAAGCTGAAAGACCAGTCCCACCATTTGCTGGCCATGCTCCAACAATAGATGTTCCTGAAAACACAGGCGGGGTGGAGTGGCTGGGGTTTCTTGTTTGGTTTTTTTACCTGATGAAGGGGACATGATATGGTCGTACAAAGATGAAAAGACAAACACCAACGAGTTGTGCTGATGTCAGCTGAATGTAGCGATGAGTCCTGGAAATTGCTTTTTGGAGCTGCTCTCCCCACATTTTTCTATTCGTTGTACTGGAACAAACATAAAATCATTTAATGGAATCAAAAGAAACCACACACAGTCAATAAAATGAGCAGATTAACTGTGCCTCAGCTTTATGGAGATCCATTAGGCTGTGGAACTGGAAGTGCTGTAGGACAGATGCATGGCAGAGACAGATTAATACCTCCTTGTGAGCCAGTCCAGAGATAGCAGGGTGAGTGAGCCCATACACAGCACACAAAAAGTTATCCTACTTCTGGACATGAGAGGCTTTTTGTCTACTGTGCTTTAGAAAGATCCATGCCCACATGATGTTTGATATTCCTATTCAGTGGGGATAATTGGAAGCAGATTGTAGTAATCATAGCCATAAAAACAAAAATACATGTCAATCTCATGAATTGCAAGATTTCTTGTGGTCACAGAGAAAAGGAGATCTTCCCTGACTGGGAGATGACTGGCTGTAACCTGCTATTCCCAAAATAGAGAACTGGTCAGCCTGATGGATACACATTGGAAACTTCTTCCACCCAATCCAGATTCAAAAGGACCAGTATACACAACAGTCTACTGTGCATGCTGACTTGCCAAGCTCAGGCTTTAACTCCTTCTCTAGCCATAATTTTCATAAACACAATTAGTCACAGAAACATTTGTTTTAAAATTCCCACAAGAATGCCAATTATGTTTGTAGTCACTGAGCACATTCTTCCAACATCAGGCAGGGATTTAAGGAAGCATTAAATCAGTGTGAACCATCAGAATTCTTCTCTGACAACGTGAATATTTAAGAGACTTAGAAAACACAGTATATTCCACTGTACAGAAGTTCACAGAAAAACAGCACATTAAACACCATCCCAGTGCCATTTGTTAAAAGCATGATCACAAGCAACAGGCTTGGAAGGAAGTATTCTATACATCTGACCATAAAAAAGGACAACTGTGGAAATTTGTTTGGGGTTGCTTCCTCTGGTGGAGAGGGTCCTCTTTTGGGGTTGTGATGGTGGTGTTTTTGTTGTTCTTATTTTGTATTGAGTTGTGTTTTGAGGGTTTATTTTGTTGGTCATTTGGGTTTTTTATGTTTGTTTTCCTTTGGCTTGTTTTTTTTCCTGTTTTTTGTTTTGTTTTGTTCATGGCTTTTTTCAAATTTGTTATCATTTTGGTTTTACCTACCTGGCATTCACAATATTCCCTGCACTTAATTCAACCATCTCTTCAAACCCCACTGCAAATATATCAGGAGGGAAGTTATCATCTGTTGGCAAAAGGAAAAGTCATATAAGAGTTATTATTATTCTGTTTCTTCTAACAATTTGCATTCTGATTTCTGTTAGAGGATACTCCTGTAGTTCTAGCTTGTGCAACCCCTGCCAAGCTATACATATTCATAATTCCTTTAATCTAATCTCACAAAACAACCCCTGCAGTTCCTCTGGATTTTTTTCCTGCTTTTCTCTCACCAGTTGGTCTCCATCTCTCTTGCAGGAATCAGTTCAGGACAGAGCATTACACTGTAGCTGTGTTAAGATGAGAAAATATTCAATGCTCTCTCTTCCACACCCTACCCATCGCTACCCACAATCTTTCATTCACTTGCCATTTTACCCAACATGCTTTTACTTTCCAACACTGAACTTACTCAACAGAAATGTCACTTCCATGTCAACACCTTTAGTAAATTATCTGCCAGCTTAAGGAAGACTTTGAAGATTATTCTTCTTTTTTTTCTGAGATCTGCCTAGATCACCCATACCTAAGGGTGGGTTAGATTACTCTAGAGCACAGTGACCCTTCCTTCCCTGGCCTAGGTCTGTGGACATTACACTGGTAAAACACCAAAAATCAAATGTTCGCATATTGTACAGTATATCACTTGACCCATCAGGTCTGTCCACTGCCTAAAGGGATCTTATTTATTCTTTTTTAGGACTGTCATATGGTAAAGGTAACAGCAACTTAATTCAACATGAAGACAAAGTCTAAATCAGACATGCCTCAGAAAACAAGAACAGAAATAGAAATAAAATACACAGCAACTCTCTGTAAGCACAAAGGTAAAACTAGCACATGACAGCTAGTCTCGTTTACTGGCTTAACATGACAGGCATTGTCACATGTGCATTTCTCATTAATAATTTTGGACACTTGTCTTTGAACACTTACTCATTTGTGTAGGTACTGCATTAAGATTACCATGAACACAGACATTTGCATGGTCACACCCAAGCTCTATTCATATTAGTTAGCTCTCTTCCAGAAGCTGCTTACACTATCACAGTACAACTGCGTGAATCACGCAGTTTTGCTGCTTCTGTTCTCTCAGGGGAAGGCCTGGCAAGGCTAGCACATGACAAGCACTCAAGAGATTTTAATATCATAAACACAGCCATGTGCTAACACATCTCAGTTGCTCCTGAAACAGACTGGACCAATCACCCACCTAAGATGCTCAGAGTGGTCTGCACCTAGTCGTATATGCATGCACCTAAGCACTAGGGGTTCAAACGAGACAACTTGTGCAAGTAGCCAAGGATTTTAGGAACGAATTCCTGAGCTTCAAGGTTAGGCACAGGACTACTCCTGTGATGCCTGCAGGAAGCTAAATGTTCCACTGTAACAACAAAAGCACAAGTTTTACCACAGTTTTGTAACCACTCAATTTTTAGACGGCAGAATGTTCACTTTACGTTTTCCTTAATAAAACCTGTAGATAAATTGCAATATCTGACCTTGTTGTGTAAGTAAGAAACTCAGCAGCCAACTTAAGCAAGCCACAAGTACAAGAGTTTCTATACTGAAAAAGAATGAAATTGCCTTCAAAAAATAAATCTTTTGCCTGAAGGCTTTAATAGTGACATTTCCAGACAATCTCAGAGTTCAGATTATACAGGTATGTTTAGCCTCAGATAAAAATCGAGGAGACATTCTGAGGGCATGTAAGAATGTAGCTCCCAGTTACAATGAAGAATAAAGAACAGAATATGGAAGAAGAAAATGAAATATGGAATGCAGAATAAGTAGATACATCCCATGATAGCATGAAAGAGATCTCTGACTTCTGAAGGTTCAAAACAGTCACATGGTATAAACTGAGGAGTTGCTCTGACTGCCAGAAACTCTTCAGACATGAATCTACTGCTGCAGGAAGGCAGCACAAGTCCACACCCCTAAGAACTGACAGAAAATGCCCTCCAAAATACACTGAGTTTGGAAAGAACAGCTAGTCAAGTTGTGTGTCCCAACTCATCTCCCTCCAGAGATGCCAGCAAATATTGCTTACATATTTTGACAGTGAAATATTACCCTGAAATTCAGAAACTCCAGAGAGCTTGGGAGAATCCAGCAGCCAGTCTGTCAGCTCACTGGTACCAAGGATGTTGCTTCGAAACTGCTTCCCTCCATTCACGTTCCAGGTCCCTGTTGCAATACGAACACGCTTGAAGCTTGTGAATTCAAACTGACGCTCCGACATGGCCTTCAAAATACTTGGAGTTACTGACAAAAGAGAAGAAAGAGAAAGAGGGTGTGCAAAAGAATGCGCTGTAAAAGGACAGAAAGCATACGAACAGAAACAACACAGACAGTGTGAAATAATGACATTAATCTAGCAGCAACAAAAGAGCTAAGGAATAACTCCAATGGCGAGGGCATTAACTACAAGATAGCTGGAGTTGACATCAACAGCTTCTCTTCCAGAAACCAGGCACCCATTGAAAGCCTCTGAAGAGCCATTCACTCAGCTTCAGCGTACATTTTCTTGCACTTCTTCAAGTAATAAGTAAACAACTTATTTTTCCTTTAACCTTTTCAGTCTAGCCTACAGTGATGTTGTGGTTTAACCCAAGCTGGCAACTAAGCACCACACAGTCATTTTGTCTCCTCCCTCCCTCACAGCAGGATGGGAGAAAGAGGTGGAAAAATAAGAAAATTTGTGAGCCAAGATAAAGATAGTTTAATGGGATAGAAAAGGAAGAAAGCAATGATTAAGGTGATAATAGTAATAATAATAAAAAAAATAGAATTTGAATACACAAAAGAAGTGATGCCCAATGCAGTTGCTTAGCATTGATGCCCAGTCAGCAGCTCCTGAGCAGCAGCCCCTGGCCAGCTTTCCCTCCCAGCTTATATACCAAGCATGATATCAGACAATAGGGAATATTCCTTGGTGAGTTGGGATCAGCTGTCCTGGCTATGTCCCCTCCCAGCTTCATGGGCCCCTCCAGCCTTCTTGCTGGCAGGGCAGTATAAGTGATTCGGAGGAAACTTGCCAACAAAGTTTTCTAGTTGACAAGCAGGTAATCTTTATTACGGCACCAGGAGACATGGGGGATAACTCCTCCTAACGTGTGTCCACTTACTGCCACATAAGCAGTCCTCATATAGCTACCAAGCACACATACATATTAATGAGACAACATATGGATTACATCATTTTCCCAGAAGTTCCTCGCATGCGTATAAAAATGTGGTGGGGGTCTCTGGGGTCATTTACTTCTTCCAACAATCTTCATCACTGCTGGCAGCCTATGAAGTATGCGCAGTAGATGCTTATACCAGCTTAATCAGTTCGTTAACACCACAGACATAACAGTCATCCTGTCCTC
>JASSUY010013186.1:0-29547 GCA_032466535.1 Forpus xanthops | reverse complement strand
GCCCATGGCAGGGGGGTTGGAACTAGATGATCTTAAGGTCCTTTCCAACCCTAACTATTCTATGATTCTATGAAATTCAGAAACAGAGGCAAAACTTGCTTGTTGTTTATCTTTATTTTTCACTTGTGGCAGGGGTAACTCCAACTGGCCGGCAGACGTTTAGAGAATTAGCATATTTCCACAGAAAAGAAAACCATAACAGAGTAGTAACAATTACTGGACTAACCCATATCATCTAAATGGGAATGGGAGAAACCTGCAAAAACAGCAAGTCCAGTCCCCCTGTTATCCGAAGCATATTTTGCCATTCACACTTGCTCAGTTCTGTCTTAGAAAAACTGAAGTCCCCTGCCCAGCTGTAAGACTGGCTCACAGCCTCATCAAGGATTAGAAGCATTTTTGCCATTTCCAGTATGGGTTTCCTGAAATAGATTTGTATAGTACCAGTACTGTATTTCATTCAAATTTTTTTATTGTGCCAACACTGAATTTCAATCAAATGGTGGCTCTTTGTCCTACCTGTTTTACCCCTGAGATGTACTTACAGAGATTTCTCATACACTTTCCAAGACATGTGTCTTGGCAAAGTTGCATTCCTCTAAGCACCCTAGATGAAATTTCTGTTTTCCTTAGCTTATCCAAACAGTATTTCTCTGCTCCCCATTCATACAATCATAGAATTATAGGATCAACTAGGTTGGTAAATATATTTAAGGTTATCAAGTCCAACCATGACTGACAAGTCCATCACTAAACCATGTCACTAATGGCTTAAACTATGTGGTTTTTAAACACTTCCAGGGATGATGATTCCACCACTTCCCTGGGCAGCCTGTTCCAATACTTGATCACTCTTTCTGTGAAGAAATTTTTCCTTATATCCAATCTAAACCTCCCTGGTGCAGCTTCAGGCTGTTTCCTATTGTCTTATCATTTGTCACTTGAGAGAAGAGACCGAAACACGCTTCACTACAATCTCCTTTCAGGTAGATGTACAGAGCAGTAAGGTCCCCCTAAGCCTTGTCTTCCTCAGACTAAACAGCCTCAGCTCCCTCAGCTGTTCCTCATCACACTTGTGCTCCAGACGCTTCACCAGCCCAGTTGACCTTCTCTGGACCCACTCCAGCAACTTCCGTTCTACCTGGAATGACTTTTTTGAATGCCTGTGGCCAGGCCATGGGAAGTGGTGCAGATGCTACCCTGATGGCAGTCCTGTGGCAGAGAACTGGAATTCTCATCTATGAAGTCTGTAATTTTTTTTTTTTTTGAGTTCACTAGTTTATCCAGGTGACTAATTAAAAAAATCCCTAATAAAGTTCAATTTGCAGTATATATTTTATTCACTCAGGAGCCAACAGCCTTCCTTTAACTTCTCCTTAGGACAGACCAAGTTTGTTACTTCATGCAGTATCTTGCTCGTCCATAAATTAATATATATAAAAGCATACTTGCTACATAAGCAAAAAACACCCCTGCCAAAGAAAGTTATATTTAATGGTAACAGTTGCTACTTCTAATCCTGCTTATTTCAGGCTTCACAGTCATCCACTCTCATTTTCCTGTGCTGGCAAAATATGCACACACAGCATCTCTGATTTTGTTCACCAAGTTAGTAAAAAAGCTACAGCTTTCAATCACAGTGGTGTTCTACCCTACTATTCCCAATTTTCAACAAGGTCTGATTTTTCCTTGTATTTTGTTGAATAACTCACTATGACATTGACAAACATTCTACAGAATCCAGCAAGTAGACACTAAGAGATCCTGTTGTAGGCTATTCATAACTGCACATATCTATGTACATCTTTACAAGACATATGTGTGGTTTATTTTGATTTTTGTTTGGAATCAAGGTATGAAAGATATGGGAAGATGATGTGCAAAGACAGCTCATGAGGAAATAGAGCCTGAGCAGTTCTGCCAGTTTCTTAAGAAAGGCTGAAGGAGCTGTTTTAATTAAATTTCTGTTGGAGGATACAAAAGGAGAGTTTTCACCAATTTTCTTCCTTCACCACTCCCATGACAAAGTGTGTTTTGCCCTGCCATATGTATATTAGCATTACATGTCCACAGAAGTTGTAGACTTGATAGTGTCACCCAAGTGTTTAAAAACTCTGATATGGTTTATTTTTTTAATTCACCTTCATCTGTTTGCCTTTACATTTTGGTTGTACTGTGGGCAAAGAAAAAAATCAAAACTTTCTCCTGAAAAGGTGAGAGTTTAAAGAAAAAGTTGCATCATGCGGTTTTTACAGCTGAGCATGTGGACTCATTTCAAAGACCTTCTTCAGCACAGGTGTCACTTTTTGTAAGTTTGGTGATTTTCAGTCAGGCTAGTCTGGAAAACCAGAAAGTTCAGTGCCAATATTTTGCATGTGGCCTACGTTCATTACATGGCCTCATATGCTATTCTATGATGAAAAAAAAACACATTATTCCAAGCCAAAGTTATAGCTGCATATTGCAGCTACTTTTTGTTTTGTAACAGGAATTCAACTAGTTTTAGGTATCTAGTCTAGGATATATCTAGTCTAGTCTAGTTTTACCATGAAAGTAAGCAGTTCTCTTTCCTCCAAACAATGAAAGTCAATTGGAGAAACTAAGAGTTTTGTTCTACTTTTTTGAGAGATTTTCCATTCTTTTCTATCCTTAGTGTGATGATTTTACTTTGTAAACATTCATGTCTTACATAATCTAATTTAAGATCACAGTTATCACAGCAGCATTACAGGAGACTTATCAAGTTCATAGGAAATCAAATCTAATTATAGAGCACCACAGTACTCTGGGAATTCTCCTGTAATTTAATACATATTTAAAAAATACAGAATACTCTTTAAAAACAGAATATACTTTCAAACTTTCTAAAATATTTTGTATGCATCTAGCAAGAATCCTAGCATTCAGTAGAAGCAACAGTTCCATTTTTAAAGTTTCAGAGTAAACAAGGGTTCTGGTAAATGCTTGTACCACACACAACAAATTGTCCCTTTCATGATCTTTTCATTTCTTCTTTAGTGTAGGTATTTCCCACTGAAGCACTAAAAACTACTCCTTGACTTAACAAACTGATATTATAAATGGTTGGAGCCTTTTGTAAAAAGCCTTTTGTAAAATTGACTGTTGCACCAATTTTACAGCCACGTAACCTCACTGACCTCAACAGATTTGTAATACAAAAAATGACATAAAGGCTTCTCTCAATCTCACGATTCCATGAGAAGAGATGATAAAGAATTACAGACCACCCTGTACATCCATATGTGACTTGTGTTCTTCCTTCTTCAGGATCAAACTCTCAGCTGGAATAAAGACTTTGGTGGAGATGAACTGAGCAACTCATAGGATGCTGGAACAGGACGGCACACAGGGCATAGTAATGCGGGTATTTAACACTAGGTACCTTCCTCTATATTCAGTGACATAAACAACAAGGCTTTAGATGCTGATGTAGGTGTCTAAATATAGCAGATAGCCCGTAGTAGAGTGTCTGTCACAGGGGCCACCACCGGCTATGCAGCTAATCAAGGAAGCGCCTTCCAATGCCCAGTCCAACTTTTGCACAAGGCAAAGGTTAAGGTTTCCCAATAACAAACTGACAAATGTAGCAAGCCTACTCTCCCTGCACTACCCGACACACTGCTCAAACAAGGATGGGGAGAAGTGACACTGAAGCCCAAATATGCAAATGTTTACTCTCATTCAAAGTATTTCTTGTCAGCAGCAAGAGAATAATTTCCAATACTGCAAACAAAAGGAACTGAAAGCAAGAAGTTTATTAATATGAGTTGTTCCTTCACTGGTAGCATATAATGAACAACTTCATGGAGTTTTTTTAATAATAAAGCTGCAAAAGAGACCAGACTTTTCTCTCATGTAGCTTAAACTGTCGGGTTGACCGCACATCAATTTTTGTTTTAAGTAAAAAATGAAATAGAACAAAACAAAACAAAACAAACCCAAACAACCAAACAAAAAACCCCAAGAAACAAACAGAAAGCAAATTTTTGGAGTTAGAGAATTGATATACTTTCTTACTAATTGCTTATTGGAATTTCTTCCTCTCAGAGTACTAGAAAAACGTAACATTCGAAAAGGTAGTTGGAGAAGACAACATTTTGGTCTGAGTCTAGTTAGGAGATCAGGACACTAGAGTGATCTTTTTATGCTTCAGCAAGAAGCTGTAACTTTCAACCAGGATTGTCCTCTAGGAAGTGCCCTTATAAAGAATTAGCTATTTGTAGTTAGCCTCCTAGAAATACCTTTTCTTCGGCCAGTTCTACCTCTGCCTCTATAAAGTTGGCACTGGCGCTTGGACAGCAGGGTTTACTACCCTGTCAGGGGGAGGCTTCACTGAACTTTGCCCTGCCATCGGATACCAGTGCCCAGGGAGTAGGTATGGAAGGATCGTGGTAGGAAAAGTGGAAACACTAGGTAATTCTGCTCAAACAGCCAAGTTGTCTGCCAGGGCCTAACATAGGAGGACAAGGGCTTGAAGCCTAAAACAGAGGTGCAAATTGCTTGGTACTCAGGCTGTGGTCTGCTGCCTGCATTCATAAAATTCTAAGGCTCTGATTTTCCAAGTCACTCAGTGAACGCACATAGCTTTCAAGCTGCTTTCAAAACCCAACCTGAAGGTAGGCCCTTTAGTTTGCTTGTTTTGTTTTAAATCAGGTTTCAAAAATTTCCTTTGTATGTTTGAAACCTGGAATTTACATTTTTTTCTTTTTATGTCTATTATTATACAGCTACCTATAAACTTACAGTTTGTTACTTTAAATAAAATACACATTTTTGACTACATTTATGGTACAGTGATGAAAATCTTGTGACTCTAGATGTCATATTTCTATTATGAAAATATGTACCATCATTCTCACAAATTCAAGCATTTCAGGCTACTATGACACAACTAATCAAAGGACACAGTCAGATGGCACTTCATGTATGCTGCTTCATACTAACTAACTTTGGGACAGAGAAAGACATGGGTAGAATGACAAGGGAAGTCCATGTTGTATTTTGCTTCTGTAATACAAGAGCTACCTGTTTCAATGCTGGTGTGGTTACATTAACATAAATCGCAACCATATGCTATACTGGGGTGACACACATTTAGCAGTTTGGATTAAAAAAATAAATAAATTAAATTAATAAATTTAATAAATAAAAAATAACAAAGTGTAATTTAATTCATCATTTTGTTTACAGTTATTGCTTGTTTGAAATTTTAAAACAGTATAAACCTAATGTAATTACATTAAATCATTACAAATTTAAGCTGTGATCCAGATTGACAAAACTAAGAAAATTCAAGTTTTCACTGCTAAAGCTAAATTCACTGTTACTTCTGCACCAGCTCAGAACCCTGTGTTGACTTAACTGTCTCTGGTTGAACATAAAGGCATCTAAACTTAAATAAATAACTTAAATAAACAAACTTAAATATGCACATAAGCTTGAAAAGCTAAAAGATGCAGAACTACCACTAATTTTATACTTATGAGTGGTTGAGTCAGACAGATAGTTGTCTTAAGTTATCCTTTCAACTACCTCAGTATTACCAAAAAAAGTTTCTGAAGGATAATATAAAGAACATTATCTAAATCAAAGCCTTTGACTGTTTGCATTCGGTATCATATTGATATCATGAGAATAAAGGAAGGTTCTCTTGAAAAAAAAGTCAGGTACTTAACAAACAAGAGTGTACTTTGTGGAACTGCCCTAGTGCATACTTAAAAAACTGTGACAGAATGGCTATTATTTATCCAGCAGACCTGAATGCTTTCAGAGGAGCAATTTCAGTCTATCATGAAATTGCACATTTAAAGTACATTACATGTTGCAGAAATGGGTCGTAAAAGTCCTAATGAAAAAAATCACCACTTGGCCTGTAAAGTATCTACATCTAATACTAGTAATCTTGTTTTTATATGCCAATAACAGTAATGAAATCATACTTTGCTCTTCTACAGCACTCTTCACCCACTGATCTCAATGCTCTTTAACAAAAAAGCTAAAAAGTATTAACTTCATTTCAGAGATGAGAAGAGGCATGAGGTAACTCCTCTAGGGTCACACAGTGTGTCACTGACAGTGTTGGAAACAGAATGCAGGTTCTTTCAGTTCAGCTTTTCAGGCACAAAACAATATTGCTTTTCTCAGATTTAATTCTTCTGAGGGAAAAAGGGTATCAATCATCTTTGCTGCATTGAAAGATCAGTGGAATTAAAAGGCCAACATACGACCTTGTTCCTTTCAGGACAGATCTTAGGTTGCTATTTATTCCTTTAATCTTTCCTAGTTACACCTAAGGAACTTGTCTCTATTCTCAGTATTAGAGAGACAGAGCAAGAAGACTCTATGTCAGACTCAATTTCTTCCTCAGTCATCCTTTTGATGAGAGCAACAGGAGAGAAGTCAGTCCTTTAAATCAGCTGCCCTCCAGTGTTGTCTCATGAGTTGATGAGGACAGGAAGGATGACATTAATGGACAACACGGTCTGCTAATGCCTTTCTCAATTTACACTCAGGAAACAACTGTGTTCATATTGAAATATTAGAGGAAGTATAAATGCTCCTGGGAAACAGATGATCTGAAGTAGTTTGCAAAAGCCAACAAGCACTCCAGAACCGCCACAGAGGAAAGGAAAATAATCCCTGGATACAGAACTGGCTCTGTGCCTAGTGAACCATGGAGTTGCCATCAATTGCCATCTCATTGTCCTGTATACCCTGGCTCCGTTGTCCTACACTGGCAAACTGAACTGTTCACAGATTCACCACTTTTATCCCATGCTGTCTGCAGACACTTGCTAGGGCAACCGTAGGGTTGCTGGCTATGCAGCATGAACTAAAGTAACTTTGAGAAGACTCTTACCATCCCTGATCACTGGCATTAGTCACCCAAGATTAGAGATGGTACTACAAAATGCACCTTTGCACTCTCTTGGAATGCTGCAGAGAAAGCTAATCATACTAGTCTTAGCACAATCTGTAGGCATGAGAATGTAAACCTGGCTCATTCCTTCTTCCATCAACACCACAAGAACTCTCTTCACTGCATTGCAGCAGTACCTGCTGTTTTTTTTTTGCACAGGAATCATACAAAAAAATCAAAAGGTAGGTGAGATTGTTAAAATAGTCATCTCCCTACAATTGAATTAAAAATGTCATATAAATTTTTCTGCAGGTCTCGAAAATACAATGCTTTTTCTGTGGAAATACACAGTCTTATTAAATATTAACAGGTTACAGAAGCATCACTTTCACTCTACTGTAGCAACCAGAGGTTTTTTTATCATAACAAATATAGTGAATGTGAAGTAGAACTGCAGTGAAAAGGTTTACCTGCAGCTGCTGATCTAGTTCTGGAAATGTCAGAGGGAAGTTTTCAGAGGAAGCATCATCTAAAAGGTAAACATGATGTTAAAAGTCAATGTCTGCTGAAAAGGGCACTTCAAATGATCTGTTTAATGCTGTTCTACATTGCATGTATTCATAATAATACTGTGATCCAGCAAACACCTCATCATCTGCTTATCTTTCTACACTTGAAATACCATAATAGGCTCCTTGAAATGGGTTGGCAATAAGTAAATGTTTAGGTGATGGAAAGACAAAAGCCTCCTTTGTGTTGCCACCATTAAAAAACTAAACAAAGCTAGTTAACACATTAGAACGTGATAATAAGAAAAATGAATCTAAACAAAGTCTTTCTTCCTGAGCTTTCTATCACACTGCAAAGTAAAGAATCTTCTGGGGACAGCATCCTTATTACCAAAGTGTTCATTACTGGAATGAAGGAAAAGGTATCTTCCCCATCACAACACAACTTACCAGGGCTAACCCAACAATAAAAAAAAGCCCTTTTTCTTACCACAGAAAGGCAACCACAGGGTCACACAGACCAGCCTGGCAACCCTGGAACTAGAAGATGTGATCAGAATGGGGAAGGCACCACAAACTTCTCCATACTGCAAAGGAATGTCTTTAACCTGTAGATAATAATCCTTATGAGCTAGAGTTAGTTGATTCATGACAACAGGCAAACTCTGTTTTTATTTATTTCTTTATTTTTAGTACAGGCTTCCAGCAAAGGTGGGACAGACTGTGCCAGTTACATCAGTGTTGTGAAGTGGACACCCGCCCACTAGTAGCTGGACTGTGATCAGAAATATGAATCATACTCAGTGGCGTCACAGCTAGCCACTGCAATATTTCTTTCTCAGTGACTTTCACACTATCAGTTTTGCACTGGATTGTGATGACTGTTTATGCATCTTACTACAGGTTACAAGAGGACAAGAGAAGGTTACTATTAGCAACGTTACTACAGTTATTTGTAATGTATCAGAATTAAATAAGGATTGCTCTCATAGGAGAAAATTGCTAACATAGGTCAGATCCTGCAACCTGCTCTGTGCTAGCAGACTTATACACAACAAAAAAACCCCAACAAGGTTAAGATTACCATGTATCAAAGCAGGATTCTGCATACTCTTAAAGAATACAGACTAGGATTTAAATGATTTGTCAAATACTCGTTTGCTGGTTTTCCTACCCTCAGTGGTCATACAGCAAAGCAGGTTAGGGACAAAAAGTAAAATAATTCGCCTTATCCTATGAAGAATAAGCAGGGGGGATGCCTAGAAAATTAAAAAAACCCACAGTGATACAGAGCGAAAAAGCAAAAGCTCTTGAATTTCCCCATGAAACAGAGTGAAATTCTATATCTTCACAGGATAGAGGCTTTGCTAATATTATCAAGAAGTCACACTCGCTTCCACACACCTTCATTTTTTATGTCACGTTGCAAACATGTCCATTCTGGAAAATACTTTAATTGCTTTAATTGTACAGAATTGTAACACACTGATATGTGTTTACCTTTAATTTGCTGTTGCTTTCTTGCACCAAATTTAAAAATAGACTAATATTCTAAAAGAAGAAAGATGAATCATACGGCAAGGCTAAAAGGAAGGATGGAATAGGGCTCAGACTGACTAGGGGTACAGCTGCTCTACAAATATTTGGCTGAATAGCTGTTAAATATTCTAACAGAGATATTGGACCAGAGTTGTGGACAGCAGCTATGCTGCTATTTGTTTTGACAATTCCAGAAGTACAATCTTTGGTACAGTAGCTTTAAGGAAGGGCCTCAAAAATTCTTAACATAAGAAAAATGAAGCAAAACCAACTCCAAGAATTGTAATGAAATATCAGCCAAAAATTGCTTTTTCACTGCGTTGGATATTAACAAGAAATCAAAATTAATACAGTGTCAGAATATTAGAAAATATATCGAATTATCTTCAGAAGAGAACCAGTAAAAGAAATGTTTGGAAATACTTCTAAAAGCATGGGATGGAAACAGAAATTACTATAGAGGAAATCCTTTCAATAAACAGATGTTCCCCTCTTAGTTTTTTGAACTCAAGTGACTGAGTCAATGGTACTAAAAATAGAACATACTGGTATCCTAACCATTATGACATACCATAGTACATTTTATAATGGGCCTGCCCTAGCATCCATTGAACAGCTGCTAGAGTTTTTTTTAGTTATGCTAGTTTAAGACTTCTTTAAATCATCGTCTGATGCGCAGAACATCATCGAGAAAAGTCGAGGACTTCAGTGGTTTGAAAGTTCCTAATTCTATTGGGCTACTCTGAAATTTTCAGCTGAAATATTTAGTTTACAAAAAACTAACAGAAATTCTCACAACTAACTGCAATCTTGCTGTCCACAAAAAGAAAAACTTTCAGTAAGAATAAGTTAACTGCATCAGGTCAGTCTGGATTTCACTGTAGTCAAAGTAACAACCACAACAATAACAGCAAAAATCACTTGGTAAAACATAAACATACTTATATAACACACAAACGGAAAGAAAATCACAGTTGTCATTCAACTCCTAAAACTTTACTGGGGATATTTTCAGAAAGTCAAGAGGAAAGATAGAGAGTCTTGCATTTTCCTCTAAAAGTCGCTGTTGCCCTTACAAGCTTGAACACTGGGTGTTATGCAGGAAATTGGACAAAACTACATTGGCTTCCAGCCTTAAAAAAACTATTACTCTGAAAATCAGAAACACTGAAAATGTCTGAAATATCAAAGAAGATATTCTAAAGATCAAAATACTCTCATAATTATCTCTTCATCTGTCTATATTTGTTCTTTTCTATTCTACATCTCCTTAGACAACAGAGTTTAGAAATAGCTCTTCTCCTCCCTCTATTTATTAGCAGTATTTAATGAGTTGATTGTTATAAGGAATCACTGACATAATCAAAGACTCCCTTTATAACAGTGGCTTTTCTGTTCCAAAAAACCCTGAAAATAACTAGGCTGATTCTTCACCTGATACAAAACGCATCAAGCTCCTGCAGTCACTATTTTACTGCTCCCTTCCCTGTTACTCATAAAGAAAAAGGATTCAAGCTAGTTGTTGAAAACATATTTTGTTTAAAAATAAATATATAAATATTTCAGAGACAACAGTTTTCTGCAACTGAAAATGAATCAAGGTTCTGATCACAAGAAAAAAAGAAAGGAATACATGTGAATGTTATGGCCATCCAAGCAAAGTTAAGAGCACTAACCTATGATGCAAAAAAGATCAAGGACATCATTACAACCATCTAAGTCAGAGTTACCTGTTGCATAATTTCTGAGTAGCATTTCCTGATTTCTCATAGATCCTGAAACAAATTTTGAAATATGATAGTATACTAAAGTTCCCTTACCCCAATTACAAGATGAACTCTGCATATACAGTTTTTTAACCAAAGGCTTGGTTCATGTGTATGGGGTAGGGTTTGGGTTTTATGTTTGTTTCATCAGGTTCTTCATCTATTTTGCTTGTTCCTGAAGTCTGTCATTATAACAGAGAGCTTCTGAGGGAGGGTCTCCGGGGAAATGACTTCTTCCTTTAGCTTTCCATCAGCTGGACAAAGTACCCTTCTATGTCAGAGCCAGCTCTCTGACCATTCCTACATCAAAACTAACACCACAACAAAATAACAAGCTCCCTAAGCATGCTGCCCAGACAACTCTCCTTCATGCTCAAATGGTGTGATGGGCAGCTTTGTGTAAGGGCAGCAATGTTAAGCTGCTCAATTTTCACTGTCATAGAATCATAGAATTATTTAGGTTGAAAAAGACCTTTAAGATCATTAAGTCCAACCATTAACCCAGCACTGTCAAGTCCACCACTAAACCATGACTCTAAGCTCCTCATCTACAAGTCTTTCAAATAGCTCTGGGAATGGTGACTCAACCACTTCCTTGGGCAGCCTGCTTCAATGCTTGACAGCCTTTTTGGTGAACACATTTTTCCTAATAACCTATCTAAACCTGTCCTGGCACAGCCTGAGGTCATTTGCTCTTGACCTACCACTTGTTATTTTGGAGAAGAGACTGACACGACCCTTGCTACAACCTCCTTTCAGGTAGCTGTAGAGAGAGATAAGGTCTTCCCTGAGCCTCCTCCCTGAAAATGAATGTTACCCACCTTTGCCAGCAATACTAGCCCATTCATTTCCTACCACAACATCTTAACAAGACTCTTCTGCCCATCCAAGTGACTCCTTTTTGTCTCTTCTCATTGCCTCCTCTCCATCTGGGGATAGAGCTGTGTGGGTCACTGAGTGTGCTCTTTGAGGAGCAATGTACTGCCCAGATAAGTTCTTGTCTCTTTGCTGATAGCATCTATTAATACAAAAGAGGTGGGTTTCTAATGTGCATTACAGATATCCACACAAGCCATCTGATTTAGAGGATTGTACTGTATTAATACTGATTGTTTTCATTGAAAAGGCTTACTACTTCTCAGTGATGTGTCCTGGTATATGCTAAAGTACATTTGAGAATGAATCACACTTTCTGTAAAGCTTTGCTTATACAAACATGTTCTGGCCTCTGGAGATTCCAATAGCCCAGACCTCCACCACATAGACGAATGAGAAAAATCCCTCATGCTTTGCTGACTGACACAGTGTCTGGTACAATTAAGTGTAACATCCCAGTCTCTTCCTATATGACTGCTCTATTTAGCTGAGCTGTGAGTTACAGGCAATAGTTAATGAATACTTTAAGAACAACATCTAATTTACTTGCAGTATGAACCTGCAAATTACGTTTTCTCAAGGATCTTCACAAAGACAGAAATAGAACATAAAAATTTAAATGTGTTGAAAGCATATTAAGGTTGCTAAATCAAGCACTCAAAATTTAGGAAATGCCAATGACAGCTCTGCTTCCTTGAGTAACTGAGTTATGATCCAGTCTTTAATTATACAATCAGGTACTATTTTTTTCTCCTACATGCGTGGGTAAGTGTATTCAGATCTCTTCCTCCTAAATTAAAGAATTAAATTAGTAACATAAGTAGGCTGTTATCCTGTAAGTGGATCAGCTATTACACAGAGAAAGTGCCCAAACTCAACTGCAAGTACTGCAAATCACAGTGGAACACTAGCAAACTGTGTACTGGGGTCCATTCTTGGCCTTAGGAGGACAGTGAGATCCAGAAGCTCCAGTCTGGTTACTGACAGACAAGCATAGACTCATCGAATTCGTCCTGGAAGGCTGTGTGGCTAAGTGACTGCGACTTGGCACTGCTGAGTGAAGCTCCCAGGCTTCTATTCACAGCCTTGCCTGACATGACCTTACACAACCTCACAGTTACCTCACTTGTAAAATAGTGGGGAATGGTCACTGCCTGACCCAGGAATAGGCTATGAAGGCTTGCTCAGTAATAAGAATTGTGGACCTTCCCAAAATAGAGATGGTCCATAACAGAAGAGATAAGAGCAAAATCCTTCTACTACATATACCTTCACCTAAGCCTAAAGCATCCTCTGATGAATGGGCAGTCATTACCACTTTGAGGGTATTTCACTTAAGTTCCTGTCTAATTTCCCAAAGATCAAGCCACTTACTTGTAGACTGGGTGTAGTTTTAGGAAACTAGCTTTTCACATTTTAGCCACATATTTTAGCAATCCCCACTAGTTTTCAGCCAGTATCTTATCTACCGGAAAGCCTCTGTTGCCATTACAACCAAAATGAGGATGGCAGAGGGTTTTGAAGGTTGCTATTGAAGAAGCAACCTCTGCAAAAAAGTCTTGTATGATCAGCTGTAAAAGCAAAAAATTCTTCATGGTCACTAGGATAACAAATGCATAAAGAGGAGTAAAATAAGTCATTTCCTATGTTTGCAAAAATATTACATTGTTCCACTGTCTGCAGTTTCATAAGAAGATGTATGCTTTGCCTTTGCTATCAGTGATTTTTCTGGAGAGTGCTACCAGAGGTAGATTAATTTCAACCAAAAGATATTACTAATAATATCAAACCAAACAACTTATCACAACACTAAAAATTGTTCATCTAGAGTCAAGCTTTTATTCTAGGAGGGAAAGTGAAGAGATGCTTACCTATAAACCTTCCTTCAGAACTATTACATGAAAAAAATCCAATTCTCTAAAATTAATGAAGTTCCTGTTATAATCATTGTATCTTAATATGCTCAGTAAATAGGTCAGTGATATAAATTAGGACACATTGAATTTGTTTAATTAAATTGATTTTGACAAACAGCAATGAATTTTCTACTTGTGAACAAATTCAAATTTCAGAGCACAAAGTTCAGTTTAACTTGCATTAGTTTTCCACTGATATAAGGTAGGCTGAAATAACAGTATTCAAAGTCATTAAAATAGAATGGTACCTTAAGTTAAACGGGTGCAATAGAGTGTGCAGACACACCCTGAGAAACCTATGTTTGATGCCAGTTTAGATAACCTGAGTAAAAGAGCCAAACATAGATATCTATATATACATGAATAAGAGATACACAATAAAACTGTCTTCTTATTAGCACCCTCTCATGGGCTGCTCCTCAGACTTTTAAGGAACTGGTTAGCCTAATTCCACATTAAAGATACTGCTCAAAGTTGGCCAGGATTACAGGTGTTGACTGGTAAATAATATAACACAAATTATTCCTTGTACACTCAGGATAAGCCAGCTCCAGTCTTGTAAGTCAGTTAACACAAACTAATCTCTTAAGTCGAGAGTAGTTCTCATTGAGAGCAGTTTCTCCTTTTGCTGCTCCTCACACCCAGTGCTTGGTTACAATCCTAGCCAGTGAGATAATCGCCACCCAGAAGAAACATTCCATTTCCCCTTTTTATATCCAGTTATGCTGCCAGTTCCTCCTTGTAAGCAGTTGTACAGCCCCCGGAAGGAGAATACAAGCCTTTCTTGGTGAATCTGTTACTGTGCCTTTCAAGTGAGGTAGAATTTAAGGAAAAGCTTAAGTCAGATGGATTGCCTCACCAGTTAGCCCTGGTGAAGAGCATTCTGTATATACCCAAGCAGTACACAAGCCTTAACTGATGATTTGCCATTATGCTTGCAGCAGGTAACTCCTGTTTGAACTGAAAACAAATATCCTTGTCAAGGAGAAAAAAAAAAAAAAGATTAAATATAAAAAAATTAGAAGAAAAAAACAAGAACAACAATAAAAAAATAAAAGCCAAATATGGAATACCTAAAAGTCTGTCTGTAAAATATTTTTGTAGCTCATCTTGAAAAATAAAGTGCTAAATACTTATTTATATTCTCTTGATTCAACGATGGTTTGCTGGAAATTTTCAAAGCTGGTAGAAGTTTTTTTCTTTTGCCTTCTTTAGACATATCAAATGTAATAACCAAGTTCAGGCGTACTACTAAGAGCAAGAGCAGAATTTCTGTGACATAGTAAAACAGTATGCTGTTTTAGACCTCCTGATAGAACCCAAGCGGATGTGATGCAGAGCAGCTGGCTCTCACTTTACTTGTTGCTGTTTAGTTTCATCAGTACCTACAGAGATTCTGGTTTGCATACTGTAGGAACACTTGTATATATACAATAAAGGACTCAAAATTATGGAAAAGTTTAACCAAACTGTAGCAGAAAAAATTACCTTTCTGTAATTGAGTTTATTTCTCTAAATGTTTAAAGAAAGGCTGTAATTATTAGCAGGATAAAAAAGTAAAAAATAAAATATGATGCAATGTTAAGGAAGCTGGGCTTCCTGCCTTTCATGTTGTCTTCTTCTAAGCTATTCACAACCTTGTCATTTCCTACTGCCGTCTCTTCTCACAAACCACCCTGCCCTCTGATTTTCCCATGGTCTCAGCTTTCCCTGACTTGTTTTCAGTATCTCACATAAGCATTCTTTTTCCATAATTTGTAAGAGCACTCCCCTTTCTTTTACACCTATCTTCAAGACCTATTTTTGCCCCAATTCCTGTGAGAAATTTGCCATGTTACTATGCCTTGAAAGATAAGAATGATTCTTTACTACTTTCTATAATAAAATGTAATTACAAAATTATTTTAATCTACAAAAATGGGCACATAGCCACATGTACTCCTGAGCTGAAAATGATACGCAGTAATATGTGAAGATATTTGTTTTTAGATTGTCTTGCTTCGGGAATAAGATTCTGTTTCAGGCTTCTAGCTGCAAATTAATATTACACAACAACCAGCTGGGAAAGATAATGCATATTCTAAAATACTTTTAAAATGAGAGAACTGTATTCAAACTATTTGCACAAAGCTCAGGAAGCAGCCTCACACATTATCATGCAATGCATACCCTCCCATAAAGCACTCATCAGCAGTAAGTTTCAGTTGGGTTTATCAAAGATATTTCATGCCATAAACACATCCCAACCCTGGGTCCATGCACTCACCTTTAGCAACAGCACAGACAGCTTATTTTGGGATGCTTCACAGCATCCAATTTACTTTAATTCATTCTAACTTTTACTGTTTGGCAACAGCTTCTCTAGACTTCAATAATATTTAAAGTGAAAACTAATAATACCCATCTGTTCCAGAGATGAAAGGATCCATGTATGTACAGGGTATGTTTGGGGAAATTAACACTCAAACAGCACTAGCTGACAGGATAAGCATCAATGAAATTTCTGATGCTTTCTCAGGGCACATGCCATGTGGGGCATCTGTTTCCTGAAACCTTTCATCAAGCTGGGCACATGAGGAACTTTCCAACCTCACTGCTGAAGGGAAAGTCTCTTCCTGCTCTTAGCATCATCCTCAGTACAATATCTCCTTTTTCTTGTTTTAAAATTCCTTAAAATCAGACATAATGGATATGCAGGTAAATTCAATAGTTAATTACAATCCAAATTATATTACTCAAACTACTGAAAGAAAGATAAGATTTAAACCATCAGGCTCGTGATTTTAGTCTAACAAAATTGTTAACGGAAACATTAAAAGTTATCAGACAGGAAAACTAATCACATGCTATCACTTAGGAAGAAAATCCACCCATAACACTGGACTTCATTTGATATTGTAAACACTGCTAAGAACACGTAAAAATTTAAAACAATCATTTCACTGTGGTTTACTCCGTAAATTAAACTGTACCTGGGGATTCGTTCAGGCTGAAGGCAATTCGTACTGGTTTATCAGCAGGTACCCTGGCGGTGGTGATCATGTGGGCACTTGAGTCAATGCTTTTACTTGTTTGTTCCAGCTGTAATAATACAAACAATATACTTATTACAGAGCATGTTACACCATTCAACAAATGAGGCTTAATGCTTTTCATGCATTCATAGCTATCTTTCTCATTTAGTTAAGCAACGTTTAGAATCAAAGTCAAGGGAGCGCTATTTCACTTTTCCATTTAAAAAGGATTTAAGTGAAATTCAGTGCTGAGAGTGCTTTTTTTTTTTGCTATTTACAGATTAGAAAGAATGATGGCAAAGGAAGCTTCCCCTCTCCTCACCTGCTTGCTCCCCGCCATTGCCCCTTCAGCAAGCCTTGACTCGTGGCAATGCTGCCTGGTTCTGAAGGTGAAGAAGGAAGAAGGGGTGGGGAGTTGAGAGTAACATGACCCCAAGCCTGCCATGTGATTGGAAACGTGCACACCACTCCACATGGTGTCAATGAGGAGACACCCATCCTCCTACCTTCCACCCATACTCCCCCAGTCAAACTGTGTCTGATAGTCACACACTTAATGGTCTGAAAGTTACTGGGTCTCCAAACCTTGGTGGTGATTCTTCAGTGGAACTCTGTGCAGGTGTAGGGGTCTGTCTGCATGGGTTTGACTCCTGGATCAGGACCTTATTCAGTCCTCAGTCTTTCTTCTGAGACCACCAATCCCAAAAAGTAGTCTTACTGAGATGAAACCCTGTCCATTAAGAAAACTGCTAGTTCATTTTAAGCAGGGCACTAAAGAATTGTTGAGCAATGAAATAATTAGCCACTACTGATCTGTAGTGGTATAATTAAAGCATCTCTGAACACTCAAACATTGTACTCAGAGCTCTACTGTGTATATTTAACCTTTTGACTGGTTTTGGTTAAATTCTATTAAACTGCTAAACACAAACTTAATCTCCTTGTATATCTAGCACAAAGCTGCTAAAATTCACAGATATTAATCTTCTGATTAGCTCCGTGTGTGGAGAACATGAAGTCAGTGGGACATCATGCATGAAAAAGATCTGCCCATAAAGAAACTATTTTAGGACTGAAGACTATGCTATCCAGAGTGCATTGCATCCATACCAACTATATGGACAGTTACGAGAGTCACTTTCAAATTAAGATAAAAACTCCTCAGTTAATTAGAAGCCAATTTCTTCAGGAAAATACAATTAATTTACTAAAAGTTGTACCACGTGTCAGTAGACAATTCAACATTTAGCTAGTGAAAGCAAAAGCCAGTTTCCTAAGCCAATAGTCTGGCAGTTTTTCACTAAAGTAGCTATTGCATTGCACAGAAATCCAAACAACTCATTTTAATTTACACTTATTTATTTGGCAGTCTCAGAAAGTCAATAAAACAGAACAATATTTCAGGGTTAGAATCTTCCTTAGTGATGCACAAGTGAATCAAACACTTCCGTGCCATCACTGCCTTGCAATCAGTGAAGGAGTATCAAATTTGCATTTGGCACATTAATTTCAGTGGGTTTTTTTTGTTTCCTCTGCCTTAATATTTAGCTAGCAGAGTGATAAGGCTACCCTGCACCAATGCTACACAATAAATTGTTATTTGAAGAACATAATCCTTTCTTAAAATAACAGCAAAAAATCTAAAATGATTACTTCAAATAAATCTTACTTGGAGCTGAGAATGTCTCCTTCTACTAACACATGAAGGATATCAGGTATCATTCTTTATTCCCCATTTCTACTAATCAAGACACAAAAATTGAATGGTATCTGTTGGGCAGAGACAAAGAAAAGTCAACTAAACCGCAACAGTGCATGCTTTTGGACTCATGAAAAGATCCTTCTGTCAACTGAAATACTCCCTTTAGAAATGCATTGCATTAGACTAATAACTTTTACCTTCTGAGCATTATTGACCTCTTTTTCCCACCCAGACCCTCACTTTATAAGAAACATCTGAGATATCTCATTGTTCTTCAAAAACAACAGAACTACTAATCAAAAATTCTTTATTATATTTCCCTTCCATACCTCCCAATATGAAGGAAAAAAAAAGAAAAGAGTTAAAGTGATAAGCACATCCTTGAAACAAGGCTGTTCATCATTCTGTGTTGTTGGTACACAGTCCCCTGACATCTGCTTACTATCTCAAGTGGTATTCCACATAAGAGTACACTTAATATTTCATATCTTAGCCTGAGAAATGAAAATGACGCATTCTGATTAGGTTTTAAATTTGCCATAAAATTATTGCTAGGAGCAAATCTGTTTTTTTTTTTTTTTTATCCCAGTCACATACTCTGTGATCTGTGATGTCTTTAAATTACCTCTTTTAACCATCTAATATGTGAGGGCAAAAATCAATACCCTTTGGCTAAGCAAGGGTGAATTCTACCATAACGCAAAAAAAGTGGTTTCATTTTATTCCAATCCAGAAAAAGAAATCTCATCTTTATATGCAGCAGTTATCCTCCTATCCATTTTTTTTTATATTGCATTTATCCCTTCACTCCTTTTTGTGCAGAGTCTTCAAGCTCTTCATCATAAAAAGCAGTCACAGAGAACAGAGAGGGATGGAAGCAGCCAGGGTGCAGACAAAGTGATACAGGAAACACACAGACCAACTGCCCTCAATTCCCCACCTGCTTTCTCCATGTATGAAGAACAATATCTCTGTAGACAGAGATAAGGGTGAGTGGGCAACCTGGAATTTAGTGAGATTTAATGAGCCGCTCTCTTCTTCACAACAATTGCCTATAGAACTGGCTGCTGCTTCTCCATGAAAAACCTGCGGCAGAACTCAGATTAAGTGCTGTTACAGCTCTATCAATTTAGTTCAGTTTTCACACCTGTTGCCTTACCTCACTTAGCGGAGTGTCTGCACTTGTATAATCCAGGGCCAGCCACTGCCTTGGCTTGTCGTTGCCTTTATGGAGTAAAGCTTCAATAAAAGAAAAGGCTGCACCTGCTGCATAGCAACAAACTGACAAGGTCTGAGAAGCTGAGACAGCTGTCAGGGCAACATGCTGCTACCTGCACTTCCCATAGGCTTTGCTGTCCCAAAAGATCACCCTTTTCCGCTTTTCTCCACAATTCCACTTTTCCTTCCTCTCCTTGCCAATGACGAGGGATTATGATGCTGTCATGCTTCAGGGAGGAAAAAATCCTTCTGTCACAGGCATTATTAAGCAGCAAACTGTGGCGAGCCCAAGATTTTTAATTCATTAGTCCTGGCAAACCTAAAATACAAACAGACTTGCTTCATAGGACAGGAATGTTTTCAGCATGACCCAATCAGTGTCTGTGTCTATTCCAGCAAACTGGCAAAGATAGCATGACTCCAGTCAGCAAAAATGTCTGCAGCTCCAATCAGCTTGAGCTAACACTGCCAACTTGGACAGGCTACAAGAGAACTATCAAATGATAGCAGCAACTATCAAAACTAACAACAAGGGATGGGCTTGGCCTGTTAGGCTGGGTTCATGTTGGCTTTGGTCAAGCCAGGCTTGTCTAATAGCAGTGATAGCCCTGCACTTCTGAGGAGGCAACGGGCAAATTTCAGAATGCGTACGCTGTGAAAGCAGATGTATTTATAGATGCACTGGTGATGGCAGCGATAGCTGAAGCTGACTAAATCAGAGATTTAACCGAACTCAGAGGATTTCCTAGTGTGATTTCAGATAGCTTTTGTGATTTTTTTTAAATCACAAGCAAGCAATTAGTAGACAAATCTTGAAGTATCACAAGGGAGGTTAATTTCTTCAGCTTAAACTTTTTTTTCTGTAGCTGTGTCACACACGTGTACTGCCTACATAACTTCTTTGATTGACTTTTAGCACAGTCACTCAAACAAATGGAGAAAAGTGGAGAGTTACAGAATGATTACACAGAATATCTTTATTGTTGTGTGCTTGAAAAGGGGTTCTCTTCATTTTCTATTTCAAAATGTGGTTTTAAGGTATATTTTTTATTTTTAAATTCCAAATAGAGGTTTATCTATCCCAGATCTCCTGTATAGGCACATTGCTGGATTCTCTTGGCTCAGCAAAGATACAGAGGTTGAAGGACAAATAGAGACATGAAGGTCTGAAGTCAAGTTTTCATCCTTCCTCACCCTTTTACCTTCTGGCCGTAGCCCAGGATTGATGTAATCAGTGCAAATCTCAGGAAACCAGCAGTTGCCCTTGTGGCCTCAAAAGACCTTTTCATACTTTGAAATGATTAAACTACAAAGATAGTCTACCCACAGTGCCTTTCCTCCAGCAGTGACCCGAGCAGCTACACCATTACTTAGGTATCTGGTGAGGCTATCTTTCTAAGTGCAGTGTGATTTCAGAGCAGACTATGGGCTCTCACCCAAAGAGTTAGCGGAAAGCAGGGCTGCAACTCTGACTACACTGGCCATTTTCTCTTCTCTTGATGTGTTTCTGAGAGGGCTGAGGGTTTCTCTCTGTGTGTCTCCTTTGGAAGGGGAGCAAAGAGAGATTTATCTCGGATCACAATCATTATGGCAAGTAATGTTTTACAGCTCAATAGCATCACCAGTACTGCTCAGTAACATCAGCAGTTGATACTGATCTCCAGCTCCAGGTCCAATTACTGCAAAAGTATTTGTTTGAAGATACAAAAAATCCTGGCTCCAGTAAAGTCACTACAAATATTCTACTTCAGTTTCCATGGAGCCAGGATGTCCCTGAGATCATAAGACCCTATTCTGCTTTCTATGGACAGATGGTATTTAGGTGGCATGAGTGCCTCCATTACATGCCATTATAGTGAAGCCTAAAAAAGGCTCTCTACATAAAATCTTAAGACATGCAACATCTCCAATAGCCATGACAGCAAGAATCTTGGACAGAAATTATGTCTAAACAGCCCAGGGAAGTGTTTTCCAGATGGTTCTGACACTTGACATTTCCAAGCTGACACTTCGATTGTACTCAGTTTAAATAGTATGTGCATTTGGAAATTGAATTCAAACCATTTTATATTTCGTATCCATTGCACGTGTATTTTTAAAATGTCAATATTTCTAGTTAAATATATATTATTATATACATTTTACAAAAGAAAATGGAATCACTTTTGCTTATTATGCACACTCCTAAGGGGTGTGCTGTGAGTCATGCTAAAATTCCAAAACTGCACAAACTTAAAGTCCCCTGATTTGCATTTAAATATCAGTTCTGTGCTTTACACAAAGATTAGTCACCTGAAACTATTACTTTATGGAAGGTACTGCATTTTTAGAATGTGAGAATGTTACAGCATTCTGTATACAGAACATTAAATTTGGAACATCAGGTTCAATGAGTTTACTGAAACAATTTTATCATCTATTTATTATTTGGTCTATGGTACTAAAACTCCCAACAATATGGATTTAAACAGCACATTTTAAAAGGTTCTCTAAATTACAGCAATTAAATAGGGAGGATCTCAATTTTAAACAGTGGGAAAATTGACATCCAGGATGCTTCACTTTGGAGACTTGCTCACATTAATAGTCAAAGGCATTTTAAATTTGGGTAGAGATAAATCACACTTTTATTCACCACGTAGGTGACTAAGATCTGTGCATCTAAGTGAATTACTCTCCCATTTACTGGAACACAAAAAATACTTCTTTATAACAGGCTCCACATGCATCTTACAGTCATCTCTCTAATTACAGAATGCAGGATTTTTGTGCAGGAGTACAGCCTGCCTTGTTCCCTTTTCCAGCATACTGTTAGTCATCAAACGCCTGGTACTCAGGCAAAATTCTTTCAGTCCTGTACCACATTACAAAACTGGTGATATGCTAGAAGAGAAATAATGTTTTATTCGTCCAAAACAGCTTAAAGAAACATGCACTCAATTAGTAACAGTGCAACTTACTGATATTCAGTAGTAGAAACATGCAAATTTGCAACAGTTTTTAGGACGAAGGATCAGTTATTCTACAGATGTAAAAAAAGCCAATATCTGCTGTCTAATAAAACACCTGTTGCCTTCCCTTTTTTAGCTGTGCTACTTTCAATTTATCTCAGTTTCCTAGTATTAGTATTTTAGTAGCATATGACTTCATTCATGCTAAAATGGTGTTTCACAGATTGCCAGACACTATTTAAAAATGCACTTTAAATATTCTATCATATTGAAGATGTCCCAAGAAGAAATTAAAAAGAGAAATTAAAATATTTTGCATAAAATGGGAAATAGAGCAAAAACTTCATTTTATAGATTCTTCTGAGTACAAACAGAATCCCATGTTTGATAATTTCTGATGAATTTATCTCTGCACCAAATTTTGTTGAAAATCACACTGTGGGAGGGATTTGGTCCCTTTTACTGACATCAGGGCTGATCAGGGTGAAGCTGTAGAGAACTGATTTTGAAAGCATAAGCGTTGGTGAGTCACATCCTTTAACTCCACATTACCTGTAGCGTTTCCAATACCACTTGGATTACGTAGCTCAGAATTTGCCAAATATTGAAAGCTAGATGGTATATTCCATTTGTCTGCTATGGAAATTGAATAAGTGCCCTCACATCAGCCACAAAAATAGGATTTGTTAATGTGATCTCTTCTTGCAGTCCATAAGGACAACCATTTCAAGTCTGCATGGAACTGGGCAGAGAAGTGGTTTTTACTAAAGCAGCAGTTATCCTAGGTGAGATCCAAACATCGAATATGAATTAATAAAATCACAATTTTCCCAGCCAGAAATCCAGACACAAAGAGAAATACTTCTTTCTTGTCTTTTAGATAATGGAAAGGTATAGATCTTATAGGATAGGTCTTTCTGCATCTCGCTTAAAATCCATCTCCCAAGTCCTGACAATCAGAGCAGCCAAAAGAGCACTTTGTTACTCTTCTTAAATACTTCTTCCAGTCTCCTTGCCTATGAAGTACTTTAACAGGTAAAATAATATACTTTCCCCAAAGCTCTATAATCATAAATAGCCAAACCCTATCAGACTAAATACAGTCATTAAAACCAGCATGAAACATACACTAAGCACTGACTTTAAAAATAGGATAAGAAACTTTATAATTAATGGCAAATTGATATGCAATACCTGAATTCACTTATACAGGATCATACAAATCTAATGAAGGAGAATCTAATACACAGAAACACGAATACAAATCTACTGCAAAGAAATTAAAAAATCAGCTCAATCAAGATAATGTGGATTTACAGGTGTTGACTCAACAATTTTTAGACCTGCTTTAGGACCACCTGGATATAACTACATCTTCAATCACTTGAAAACCCAACTGGTGAAAAACTCTTATCACTTCCACAGCAAACTCTAGACAGAAATTCTGGGAAGCAAATTCTGCTGAGAGAAAGAAGCCTTTGAGTTATGATGGTGCCAATGATCCTTGCATGCTTCTTGCAAAGATGAAAGCTGAAGTTAGAAACATTACTGGAAAAGCCTCACTATTGTCAGAAATCAACAGGTGCAAACTTACATGCTTCACTCACATCAGCATAGAGATGGAAATAACCTTTAGAAACTAATTACAGGAAGAACGATGGTGGATCATATCAACAGGGAGTACTGAAGGTCAATATAGATAGACAGTGTACAGCAATTCACTGGGAGATCAGCAGCCTAATGTTCAAAGCTAGCACTGGTTAGGTAGAAAAAACATCACTTTCTTGCAAGTACTTAAACACAAATGCTACAATTTTGATTACCAATTGTGCCACTAAAACACATCCAACTGCTCTAGAATAGAAAGATAATTCTCTCATAAAAGCAATCATTTTATTTCAACTAGACTTGCCATTCCTTAAGAAAATGCCCAGCTTAAGAAATTACCTGAAAAAGATACTATCATATATTACAGCCTCACTTGATGATGGCTGAGAACATCATGCTCTCACGGATACATGCACAAGACTTTCAAGCCAACACACACTTTCATGAAGCTTTGATGCTCTAAGGAAGAAATCAGTACCCAGAAGAATGTGGCGAAATCCTCAAAAGCAGGTGGTATTCTGCTTGTACTTGAAACCTCACTGCTGATTCAGCACCAAAACTGCCTTAGTGTGAGCTGCAAAGAGAAGACATTTAGAAACAATTAATGCCAGAGTGTTAATTAGCAAAAAATTTTCATTAGTAAATGCAGCCTGTAATAGTCCAGGAAGTTCTCACACCTCCTCTAGATATTTATCTTCTCTCCTTTCCTAAGGAGAAAATGTATGATTGATATTATAACTGGCAAGAGCAGAGCAGACAGTTCTGCAGTGCAGTAAAATGTATCAGGCACATGTCTATCACACAATGACAGGATGTGTGTACACGAATTTATCTTGCTTGTAAAATGGACTATATTAAAAAGGAAATCATTATGGTTACAAAGTCAAAAACTGTTGTTATGACTGGTCTCCCTATTTACAGTTGGTTTGGATCCCTTGTGTATCTGACATAGTCATTAATGATGGATGATCAAGCCACTTTCCCCCATGAGATTAAACCAAATTCAACCAAATTACTTGTTCTAATGAAAGATACTCTATTTTTAGAAACCCAAACATATTATCTTTTTATAAAGGCACATAAGAAAAAAAATACTTTACTTCTGCAGACAAATTGTACAAGACAGTTCTGAAGGCTATCTTACCCAGGGACAGCTCCTTCCCAGAAAACAAGACTACCAATTTTCTATTGGCTCACTGATGAGATGACGTAGGGTAAGGAAAATAAACAGCTTATTTTTCAGAGAGGGAAAAGAGCACTTGAACGTCATTCTTCCAAAATGACTACCCATCATCTTGAGGCTGACTGCACGTGAAGGACCAAGTATTTGCATTTTAACATTAATGCCACAATCTTCCTCTTATCACAGGTCTTTAATAAGGAAGAAGCAGATATTCTTGTGATCTAATGTTCAGGACTAAGCCAGTGATATTAATACTCCAGAATATTCCCACATCAAATCACCCACACTGTACTGTTTAGTGCAATACTGACAGGAAAGACTTGACATTATCTAATTAGAACTAGTCATGATGACATACTGCTTCTAGAAATGACACAATATTGATATTCCTCTCAAGAAAGAAATACAAGTAGGCTCGGCCATCAGTTTTGCATTTAAAAAAATGCAACAAAATCCAACAACAACAGCAACAAAAATTAACAAAATGCTCACCTTTTTTGTATGATTTTGAGTACTCCAAAGGGGAGAATTCCAACGGTTTTATCACTTAAACTGAAATATGTCTGGTACAGGATTTTTTTACAGATTGGTAGTAATGTCTCTCAATAATACTGGTTGCCTTTGAAAACCTGTAATTCCAAACAATAGAGAATAGGCACTAATCTGTTAGTCACTTAACAACTACTTCGCGTTATGAAAAGCAGCAGCCGTTTAGCGGGATCTGCTCTTCAATGCTGCCCCTTAGAGGACACATTCGAGAAATTCACCCATCGCGCGTCTAAGAGCCTTCCAAGAAGACAACACAAAAAGCGCTGGATCAGGACAGCATAGTGTTGCACCATTCTAAAACCATTAACTATTCCTCATACCACGTTCCTTCAAGCCCATAATGACATGACAGGTTTGATTTTATGATTTTCACGCGGTCATCACAATAAGGACAAAATAAAATTTCCAAACTAAATCTGTACCAAATATTTTTAGATTTGTTTTCCTTTCCATTTTTTTTTAGCTCTCTTTATTAGTCTCATCAGAACAGAGTATTTTCTTCTGTAGTTCTCCTGAATGTGGCAGCAGTAACAGAAATTTAAAAAGAAATTACTGGTTAGATTGTATTGTAGAGGAACGGAGGCATGAAGGCACAGTGAAGTACTCCACTAGGAACGAGAGTTCAACATTCAGGGGCTCTGAAGGCTTGAAAAGCAGGTAACAAGCTGCTGATGAGAGAAAAGGAAGTTACAATTGTGTTTTCAAAATCATTGCTAATAGAATCACACACTGCTGAATGACTGCTTTGGGTTTCTTGTCTTTCCCAAAGATATCTTTCTGAACCCCACTCCACTGTATTTTTCTGAGTTTATGAATAAAGCAAGTCTAATTAACAAATGTCTGCTTTAATTAATAAAGCAAACTAAGTTCAAGTGAAGCAAAACCACATCAGTATGATTTGGAATCTGTATACTCTGCTTTCCACCACTCCTTTCTGATAAACATGGCGTCTTCTCGACCAACCTATATAAAGCCTTTGTAAGTAATGAAACAAGACAATTTATCTCAGAGTTTCTGCAGGTGTTGGGAACATAGACAACTCCCTCCTAAAAACTTCAACCTGCTGATGTTGAAAGTAAAAGAATGGAGGTATGGCTTGCCATTCAAAGCACTGATTTAATGTCTTCTGCAGGCTCTTCCCAGCTGGCTGATGATAAAGACATCTGTTAGTGGATCAAAATAATGGATGTGATGCTGTAGTAAATGTTTTGGACCATTTTCATACAAGGCAATGATTAACAGACAATCTGCTGTGAATCTCACAATTGCCTTACTGATGTCCGCATTTTACTCAAGAGAACCTGGACCATGAAGATGTGTAACTGTATAGCAAACATTTAAGATATTCACTTCACTGTACTATGTTAAGAAAAAAAAAAAAAACACTAAAAAAACCCCCAGCCTGCAGAGTTGGTAAGACAACAATACTGACAATGAAAGACAGATGGGACAATTGTCCCTCAAAAGCGGAAAAGGCCAAGATTTATTTACTGTTCAATTACTGTTTCAAGAATCATAACTCCAATTCTGAACCCCATGGTTCAGAATTAAACTTGGCTGAGACCCAACAAGGAAAACTATTGATACTGCTGAGTCAGGGATGTGGTGTTGGATCTTTGATATCAGCCTGATATCATCCTTTTGCTTAATTCCCACGTTGTCATTTCAGCCATTTATTGTGTAGTATGCAAAGCATCTGGAGATCAAATACTTAGTGAATACATGTAAAAAAGAGTGAAGAAAGTAATGCAGTATTTCAGGAGCTTTATGTATCTTCATAGCACAGTACAAAAAATAGTTCCTTCTGACTGGATGCACATGAAGGTGATTTCCTTATTAAATAAACCTCCAGGACTTTAACTTTTTCTCTGTTGTATGGCCTGGCACAAGCAATCCAGGAAGTTCCTCAATTGTGTGGAAGACAACTTCTTTCTGCAAGTAATAGAGAAGCCGACAAGGAGAGGTGCCATGCTTGACCTTGTGCTCACCAACAGGGAAGGGTTGGTTGGAAATGTAATGTTCCAGGGCAGCTTTGGCGGAAGCAATCATGAGATGGTTGAATTTGAGATCCTCAGGACAGTGAGAAGGGCGTGCAGCAAGCTCCCTGCCCTGGACTTCAAGAGAGCAGACTTTGGCCTCTTCAGGAACCTACTCAGTAAGGTTCCATGGGATATAGCCCTAGAGGGCAAGGGGGCCCAAGACTGCTGGTTGATATTTGAGGATCACCTACTACAAGCTCAGGAGTGATACATCCCAACTAGAAGGAAGTGCTGCAGGAGGGTCAAGAGGCCTCCTTGAAAGGATAAGGAGCTGCTGAGGAAAATTCAAAGGAAAAAAGAGGCTTATAAAAGGTGGAAGCAAGGATAGGTGGCCTGGAAAGAATGTAAGGATGTTGCACAGGGAGCTAGAGACCAGGTTAGTAAAGCTAAGGTCCACTTAGGATTAAACTTGGCTAGGGATGTTAAAGATAACATGAAGGGATTCTATAGGTACGTAGTGATTAAAAAACGGCCTAGAGACAATGTAGGCCCCCTCCAGAAGCTATTGGGAGAACTGGCTACCCTGGATTTGGAGAAGGCTACAGTTCTTAATGACTTCTTTGTCTCGGTCTTCACTGGCAAATGTTCTGACCATACCACCCAAGTTTTGAAAGGCAGATGCAGGGACTGTGAGATGAAGACCCTAGGCCCACTGTAGGAGAGGATCTGGTTTGAGACCATCTTAAGAACCTGAATGTACACAAGTCCATGGGACCTGAAAAAATCTGAAGGAGCTGGCAAATGAAGTTGCTAAGCCACTATCCATCATGTTTGAAAAATCATGACAGTCAGATGAAGTTCCCAATGACTGGAAAAAGAGAAATATAACCCCCATTTTCAAGAAGGGGAAAATGGATGAGCCCAGGAACTACAGAGCAGTCAGCCTCACCTTTGTGCCTGGCAAAATCTTGGAGCAGACTCTCCTGGAAGGCATGCTGAGGCACATGAAAAACAACAAGGTGCTCCGTGACAGCCAGCATGGCTTCACTAGGGGGAAATCCTGTCTGACCAATTTGGTGGCCTTTTGTGATGGGGCTACGGAACTGATGGACAGGGGTAGAGCAGTTGATGTCATCTATCTGGACTTCTGCAAAGCATTTGACACTGTCTCACATGACATCCTTGTCTCTAAGCTGGAGAGACATCAATTTGATAGGCGGACCACTCGGTGGATAAAAAACTGGCTGGATGGCAGCATGCAAAGAGTTGTGCTCAATGGCTCAATGTGCAGCTGGTGATTAGTAACGAGTGGTGTCCTTCAGGGATCAGTGTTGGGACAGGTCTTGTTCAACATCTTTGTCAGTGACATGGACAGTGGGATTGAGTGTGCCCTCAGCAAGTTTGCTGATGACACCAAGCTCTGTGGCTTGGTTGATATATTGGAGGGTAGCAGTGCCATCCAGATGGACCTTGACATGCTTGTGAGGTGGGCTGATACCAATCTGAAGAAGTTTAACCATGACAAGTGCAAGGTCCTACACCTGGGTTGGAGCAATCCCGGGCACAGCACAGGTTGAGCAAAGAGATTCAGAGCAGCCCTGAGGAGAAGGACTTGGGGGTGTTGGACGATGAGAAAATGAATATGAACCGGCTGCAGTGTGTTGTTACAGCCCAGAAAGCCAACCATATCCTGAGTTGCATCAAAAGGAGTGTGACCAGCAGATCGAGGGAGGTGATCCTGCCCCTCTACTCTGCTCTCATGAGACCTCACTGGGAGTACTGTGTGCAGTTCTGGTGTCCTCAACATAAAAATGACATGGAACTGTTGGAACAAGTGCAGAGGAGGGCCACAAGGAT
>JASSUY010013185.1:17675-60259 GCA_032466535.1 Forpus xanthops | reverse complement strand
GAGGAAGAAATTCTTTCCTTTAAGGGAGGTGAGGCACTGGAATGGGTTGTCCAGGGAAGTTGTGAATGCTCCATCGCTGGCAGTGTTCACGGACGGGTTGGCCATAGCCTTGGGTGGCATGGTTTAGTGGGAGGTGTCCCTGCCCATAGCAGGGGGATTGGAACTAGGTGATCTTAAGGTCCTTTCCTACTCTAACTATTCTATGATTCTATGATTGTATGATTTTATCTTGCAGTGGAAAAAGGATAATAAAAATAAATGCTGTCATGGAGTACCTGGGCTGGGCTTGCAGGGGGCAATCACCCGTAGTTGTCCATACATTTTAACACTTGACGTGTTCCCCAGCACCAGTTTTGACCATGCCAACCAACAGGAACTTTCTGGCTGCTGCCCAGTCATGACTCAGGGGATATTGCATGCCAAGAATCACTGCCAAATGGTCCCTGTCATGGGTTGGAGGGTGTAGAGCTCACTCATGCTAACAAGCAGTGCCCTGCTGCGTGGCTGCAGGGCTACTGAATGTATCCAGATGGCTGTGTTCAGAAGGACAGACACAGCCTATCTGCCTGAGGACTGTAGGGAGGAAAGATGCTATCACACATGATGAGATGTTAAAATTACACAATAATGACCTATAGATTTCCTGAAGAAACACTATTTAGATGAGCTGACTTTGGTCAAAATGCCTTTAACATACTTGCTTTCCTGCTGATCCTCTGGAGCATGGGTAAGCAAATGTGACCCAGGCTGTGCATCCACCTTGCTGGATGTGGGATGCTGGGCTGGTTTATGGCAGTGTGTGCAGTGCCTAAGTCCTGTATACAGCTCTGGAGCTCTTCTAGGATGTTTCTGCCCATTGCAGCTGGGGGCAGGAGCACAGGATATATGGTGAAGGCTGTGAATGCTGGAGGCTGCCCTGTCCACATAGTTACGACAGCAGAAATGAATGCTTCCTAAAAAAACTGAGCTCTAAGCCTTGGATGTTAGCAACTACATTCCAAATAGAGCATAATGCATCCTCTGTCCCTCTGTCCCTCCTAAAGTGTCAGCTGTGTCCCTTATTTGGGTGTGATTTTGCCTTATTGCAGTGCTGGAGTCATTAAAGCAGCTGATGACCTGTGGAGAGAGCTGGGGCAGTGCTAGAGGAGGGGCAAGGGAGAGGCTAAATTAGTATGAAGCGGATAGGGAAGCAGAGGGTGGTGCATGTGATGGAAGAGGCACACTCAGCAGTAGCCCTATGTACGATTGAAAGCCATTTTGGTCCTGCTGCTAAGGAAGAGATTAGGATGAAAGGTATAGCATGAGGAAAGCATCCTGTCCCTCTTCCTCCTTCATACATAGACCTTTAACCCACCCACTGCCCCCCACTAGAGTGGGTAAAAACCTTGTGCACCACAGCTACCTGAGATTCTGACTCAAACTCTGGGGCAACCACCAACCATTTTGGAGTGGGTCAGCAGGCCATGCTGCATGGGTGTTTGCATATTCTCAGTGACCATGCACATCATTAAGGCAGTTTGCTGCAGCTGCTTTATGAAAAGTGACACAACACTTTTCAGCTCTGATCGATAGTGCTCTACCATATTAGTGGGCTGTTTACAGTGATGTTGTAAACCTTAGCCTGAAAGAGAAGGAGGCTATTTATGGGGGTGAGCTATGGAACGAAAAGTCAGACGCAGATTCAATATCATATCAATATCAAGGAATACTTGTATTTCAAAGAACATAAAAGGAATTTTAAGCCATATTCTGTCAATAAGGAGGTGTCTCAGCATATTGCTGCTCTTTGTCATACTACATTTTCCACATTAAACTTTGGGTATGCACAGGGAGAAATACCTGAGATAATAATGTTTGGTATTTTAAAAAGTCAAATACTGCTTTTGGATTAAATCTCATGGAGGTAGCAGGGAAGCTCTGACAAGTGTAGTTGCCTGACCTGGGAGGCAAATCATATGAGTTGCTGGGCACAAACACATCACAGCCATCTTCTGAACTTTTGCTGTACGCTACCTTTTTAGAAAGGGTTCAGTATTTCATTCCTTAAGGAATTAAAATCAACAGAACCATAGGAAAAAACAGATTTAGGAAAACAGACACTGTTGACGACGCTTAGGGCATTGGGAGAGCACATAACTCAACATGAGCAAAAGGTAGCAAAGTGTCATGTGGCTTTATGCAGTCCATTGGTGGCTGTACTGTGCCTCTGAGCACCTGTTTCTCCCAAACTGCTGCTGCCCTGCTCCTCACAGAGCAAGGCAACACTGCACACCTAACACACTTGATGGCTGAATTTTGAGTTAGACTAGTGGAGATTGTAGGACCTAGCCAGACCTTGTCAATGAAACTTAGATTATAATAAGCATAGCCCAACTAGGAAGCCTGAAATGACAAATAACCATCTGACAGAGGAAGACAAATTCTTTTCAGGAACTGCCCAGACTCATTTCACTTCTGGGTTAATTCTCAAGCAAATCCAGAAGACGTCTGGAGTATTCTGCCAAAAGCAGCTCTTACAGACATTATCTCCCATTGTGTACCCTTGGGAAGAGGCAGATACAGTACACTGTGATCCCAGGACCACACCGAGAAAACCAAACATACTGATAAGAGACTAGAGCATATGCCTTGCTTTTGTTCATGCTCCTTTCTCCCTTTCAGCAGTTTTGAATTATTCCAACTATGCTAATCAAGTCAATGTTGAACATCCCCAAGTTAAGACATAACTTAATAAAAGATTAAATTAATAGATTTAGGATACTGTAACAGTTAAATGGCCACTGAGTGAAAAATTATGGGGTTTAACCCATAATTTGTAGCAGCTCAAATAACTCAGGACTGATGTTTAGTCCTACCTGCAAGTGAGGGAGGCAGAAGGACATATATATGAAGTGTAAACATATATATATATAGTGCTGAAGATTGGCTGTTATTTCCAACAACAAGAACAATGCTTATTAAGCTCCAGCCTAAACCAAATTAGCAGTATCAGACATTCCTGCACCTTGAGAGAAAATAGCAGAGAAGACAATTTCTGCTTCTTCAGAGCCTGGCTCAATGTGAAGAGTATGGCTTATTTTGTGATCTAGTCTCCACAGCTCACATGAAACTTCCTCTTAGGTTTCTGCTTAGATTTCATTAACTGTAGACAACAGTGTAGAAAGAGAAGGATGGGTTATAAAAAGAAAAATCAATCCATCAGTCAGGAGAAGCACAAGAAGGGAAAGAATTGTGTGTACATGAGGGTATGTGATTTGCCAGATGTAATCATATTTGCTAAAACAAAAGAAAACCACATTCATCTTTTCAGGAAAGTGGTCTGCTAGACACGTATCACCTAGCAACTGTACAGTGATTTCTCCTCACGCCTTGAAACCCATCACTAGCTTCCCACTGGCTTTTCAGCTTTATCAACATTTTTGCCTGTCACCAGACAGTATTCATCCATGACTGCTGAACCGTGGAGATATCAAGAATTGATTCGCCTTCCAGCCTGGGTCCTGTAAATTACCTATTAACCCTACTTTCCTTTCCTCAAATTAAATAGCAAAGAAAGTGGCTTCTGTTTAAATTTTCATATTTTTATGTATTGACTTAACACAGATAAGGCTCTCAGACAAGTTTGGGGAAATCAGCTGAGCAAAGATGTGCATACTATTTTGCTGGGAGAAACTAAGTGAGGAAACATTAAAGCTGTAGAGCAACTGTACTGATGATTGATGCCCATATCACTGCAGAATAAAAACCTAACCAAGTCACACAGGGCAACATGTCAACCAGTATCTAGCCACCTAGAAGGCATCATCATTTTAAAACCAAATGAGTAAGGTGAAGGTTGCAATGCAGCTATTCAGCGATCCTACAATCCCAAGCAACACTGAAACAAAAAGCCAGGGAAAGCAAATCTGATGCATCAGCCCACTGTCATTTTGCAAGCACAGCAGAAAGCTGTCACATCCCTTATAGGGAGCAAATGTCTACTTGTAGCACTGTCAGGTAACACCCACCTTTCTGCCTGCTGAGCCAGGCTACCAGACCTTTTGCTAGTCCTCAAAGCCAGCTCCAGGGAGGCAGGCAGGACTGCAGTGGGCTGCTTGGCTTGGCAGGTGGAGTCAGCATTTAAGTCCAATCACACTGCTATTTAGGACTGCAGAACACCTCAGAGTGGTCAGATCCAACAAGAGTGCCTTTTTCTATATGATGTCTCAAAGGCAACACTGTCCCGGGATGTACCCCAGGATCCCTTCCTGGTGTGAAAGGAGAGGAGCTTCCTGTGGGCTTCATCTTGCAAGTTGAAACTTTCAAGTTTCCCTCTGCTCATGGATAGGGGAAAGGAATAAGAGAACCAAGCAGACTGTGCGCCAACCTGAAGAATTACACTGCTGGGGTCCACTACTCTCTCCTTGAGTGCTCTACAACCTGTTGTGGGTAGGGATTGACCATTATGCATAACAACTGGAAGCTGCTGATGGGTCTCATCAGGGGAATTCAGCTTGGCTGTCAGAGTGAATAGCTGTCAAAAGACAGCCAAGAGACCATAAGTGATGAGCTATTTAATCACTATGAATACATTTGTGCAAGCCTTGTCTGTAGCTGTTCCTACTTCAATCTTGATATTTGGCAGAGTCAGAAAGCTACCTGAGTTGACCAGCTCAAAGATGAAGTTGGATTTATAGCTACAGGAGTCGTGGATCCTGGTCAGCTTTACCCATGACATTAGATTAAGTTGTTTCTCATAACTAGAACAGACAAAATTCATGTCTATTCAGCCTCTCTCCAGTCTTATAACTCTCAGACTTGGCTCTTAATCAAAAGAATAATCGCTTTCCTAAAATCATGTTGCAGCTTTCTATATGGGTTACTGTGGTGCTCACATCCCTTTGGAGAAGAACATTACTCCTCCTTCTGCTCAGCCACCCTATCCAGCCACTTTGTGAACTACTTTTCTGGGCAGAGCTCACTGATTCCTTTTAACAGACACCAAAACAACTTCTTCAGCTGAGATGGATAATCAAAGATTTCCATTTCTTGGCACATGCAGCTAGCCCTTAACCACTGATCTGGGCATGAACTCTCAGGCTGACACATGCGATTCACGGTTTCTGGAAACACCACTTAGGTTTTGTAACAAAGTAGTGGAATGGGACAGAAGGATGATTCCAGCACCGCTCCTTTGCCGAGACCCCTTAAGTACCTGCTGTCCCTGAACATCACTCAGCTCTCTAGACATGCCCTTTCAAACAGTTCTCTCTCAGGAAAACATCAACAAAGTGCACACATGTATTTGGTTTTAGAAAAGAAAGACCATGAACACCTCCCACCAACCATCTATCTATATTGCTGCTGGTGTTCGACTGTTCCATCGCCACAAATAAATAAGTAGCTAGCTTAAGAGGAAGGTTGAGGTTTTAATTCTGCAGTACACTACATAAAAAGTACACCAGAAATAGGTTGTGAAAATACAGGATTTGTTAATACAGATCAGCAGAATTAACAAAAGATTAGTTCTTTGATAAGTATCACGATTTAGTAAGCCTACATGTATTAGACTATATTTCTGTCACATAATCCTACTAAATTATATTGATTTACATTATTAAATAAATCTGAACTTCATAAAGTAGCTATTTTTAACTTCTGAAATAAATTTTATTGCCTTTTAGAATTTGGTTAGGTCTCTACATATTATTACAGTTATTTCCTTTCCTTCAAAAAGCATTTGATGGTGAGGCTTATTAGTATGATCCTGTTTGCAAATAAATTCCAGTATTACTGAAGCCCTGGAGAAAGTATTTAGAACATTTGAGAAATGGGATATTTGGATCACTGAGAGATGAGGACTTCTATGAGCTCGTTCCTTCAGTTAAGTGCATGATTAAGTAATACGATGTTGAGGGATAGGGCTGCTCTGTGTAATCAGATGGTAGAGTACTGAGTTCACTTTATAAATAAAAAGACCACAGTATGCGTGCTTGGTCATTTATCAGCCATGTCCCATTAGACTATTTACAGTTACCTGCCTGTTCACTTTCAATTAGATGGAGTCCATCCTAGAAATCCTTTTACCAGAAATTTCAGTTTGAATTTTGGGATGAATAACAGCCTCACAATTTTGAAGGTTCAGAATGTTAGTGTAGCAAATTGCCCAAGATTAGTATCAGCAGCTGAGAATTCACAAGAGCACCTCTTCAGATGCCTCACAAACTTGTTTGAAACTCCTTTCTTTTCAACTATACCCAAAAGCCAAGCATCACTCAAGGGCCTTATAGTGAAAAGAAGTACAAGTGATAAAGCACAAAGTTTTTTTTCTTGCTTGGTGGCATTTCAGCCTATAGAAAAGGTATGGAACTAATACAGAGAGATGGTAGCTGTCCTATCAAGACCTATGAGGAGGACTTACAAGAAGCTTAAGTCTGACGTAAAGATGTCAGAGATGCTCAGATCATGTTTGGGGTCAGGGCCTGCTTCATTCTAAAGATGTCACATAAATCACATTTGGTACAGACAGAAACTCAAAAGCTTTTGCTACTCGCCCAGCAAAATTAGGTGCAATGATGTGTATCTAATATCACCAGATGTATATCTAATATCACCAGAAAGTCTCTGTATTTTTTGCGTGGGAGACCCAAAAGGTGATATGAAATTTGTACCAAAACTCTTGTAAAGTGTTTCTTCTTAGGCATTCATTTGCACATTGAGAAGGCAGAAATCTTAATCAAGTACAGTTAGTCAAATATTTGAGCAGAAACAGGGTGTGGGATTTTAAATCACATTAGAATAAATTTTAAGACAGTTAGAAATACTGGCTTCCAAGCAATGAGTCTATTCATATATGATTTTTGTCTACTCCCACTGGAATAAAAAGAAAGCAGCGATATTTTAAAAACAATTGATATGCTCCAGATTTCTTCGTATTTACTATACGCTATTATACCATGGTTTTGTTACAAATGTAGCACCGTCTAATACTAGGACACTATAAGTTCTACTTGAACAGCCACTTCCAGCCTTTACAAAAACTGTACAAAAGCATTCAGATAAGATTCAACAAATCTTTCCACTACAGCGTCTTTTCTTTAAAAAGCAAAGCCTACACACACTGCGATTTCAGATTAGCAGCTGCTTTGGAGCACATTATTCACATAAATCCCAGACTACATACAAATCTCAAATGGTTTAATAGCATTGCTGATTTAGCTTTTCATTGTGTTAGCCTTAGTTCATTTGAATTAGAGAACTAGTATCTTCTAGACAAAAGGAGTCTCTTCTGGACAAAAAAAAAGGCATTTTCACCTATAGTGTTTTTTTGTAAAAGCTGTAACATCTATCACTGTACAGAAATGAGTCAGAATGTTTGGAGAGGAGTGGTCACTATGCATTTCTTCTGGTTTTCCACCCTGAAGGCTTCACTTAAAGCGAATTTCTTCCTTTTTGCCTGTGAAATAAGGTGAAGTGCACCCACTGTGCTCCTTGTACTGCTTGAATTACTTCAGACCCTCCAATGCAATTGGCCTACAGGATCTGAAATAAAAAAGACAAACAATGTGAGTGTTTAATCTCCTACCTTCTTGGGATCAAACCCAGGATTTAATGAATTACAAATTTAAAATTTAAGATTAAATTTTAAATTAAATTTAATTAATTTAGGTTTTATAAAATGCAGTCTGCACACAGAAGTAGACATCAGTCTTCATTGACTTCCCTTCAGAAAAAAAAGAGCAGAATTTGTTTCCAGGACACCCAAGGCTCATGGACCCCAGCATGAATTCTCAAGCTGTAAAATCAAGTTTTGCTCCAAAATTCACTCTCTTACTCTTCATTCAAGTAATAACATGAAGACCTTGATACTACAGAGTGCCCAGCTGACTTCTGCAATTGTTTCTAAAAAAGCCCTGAAGAAGAGCTGAAGCTTTCTAGAGATCAGATGGTATCTTCCTCATCACCACTGATTTTAACAAAATGGAACAGCATGCATCGTAAACTCTGCTGTTTCCATTAACCACAAACCAAGGTCTTGGCAGAAAGGACTGTGCTTGGGTTTGTTTGACTTTTTGGGCCCCATGAAGAATCTGATTTCATAGTTTAAAACCTTTTTTAAATGCACATTGGTTTCAGAGCTTAAAAGCTGATAATCCATAACTCAGTATCTAAAAGCACACTTACTAGCAGAAAGGAGGCGCCTGTAAAGATAACAGATGATGAAAGGTATTTTATCTATATGGGTCAGATCTATTCACAGTCTCTCAAACCACAATTTTCTTACCTTCCTGGGTAGGTGAGGGCTCTTCTTTGCCCCCTCAGAGTAAGACTAATACCTTCATAAGACTGCTACAGAGCATTAAAAACATGACTTTTCACAGAAGCCCATTATACCAACACACAGCAAAACAGTCACAACACATGCTGATACACAACTATCTGTTGCCCTACATGATGCTCTTGATAAGCAAACTCCTTCCAACTTGTCATATTACAATAACAGGATTTGAAGTTCAGGCAGACAGAGGTACACTTTTCACTAGCAGTAAGTTTGTGTAACACATCTTATGGAAAGAGAGACTACTTTAAGGCTAGAACCGAAACAAAAGAAAAAAAGCCCAAAAAGATCAGTGAGGAGAGGTCTTTCCTTCTAAGGCTGGGAGGGGCTGCTGCATGTGCACAAAGCAGTCCTTGGAGGTATTTCTCAGCAGATCTTTTGGCAAACCCTTCCAACAGGTAAAACCTATTGCTCAGAAGCCTGAATCCAAAGTGGTTCTGGGCTTGTGGTTGTGTAGCAGTGCTGACTAGGAAATCATTTTACATGATGTCATGCAAAAGGGTGATCTTACCTCCACTATCACAGATCCACACTGCAAAATGGATGCTTGGCAGAGGAGGTGTCCTGGGGATCCTGAAGTGTCTCCTCCAGAATGGTTGCACTACAGGAGCCTACATCCTTCTCATAATTCCCAGGGCAGGGTACTCACCCACAGCTGGGGTCGGGGACAGGGCAGAACTGCACAGAGCTGGGGCACCCACACCTTCTGTAGCAGGGATGCAGGCAAGGGTTCTGCACACCCAGATGAGGAATGGTGTGTGTGACCCCCCCAGCCTGGTGGGGTTTGGGGACATATACATGTACGCACAAGTGTGAATGCTTGTGGCAGGTGATCAATTACAGAAGGTGATTTAGAAATTTGCTACCACTTGTGATTGGTATTATTGTTACCTGTTGAATGGCTGGTATTGATCCTGAGTATATTGTTCTATCATTGGTGGTTCATAACATATCATTAATAAATCAATACACCACTTCAACCCTGACTTGCTTTAAACTATGTGAACTGATTGGGATTTGCTACAGGGTTTAGTCAGTAAGAGGAACAACATAAAATCCTTCTCAATTTGTCCGGAAAACTTGGCTGATGAGAAATAAGAGTTTTTAATGCATCATTGGGACCATGAGGAAGACAACACCTTTTACCTCCTGTCTTAATTTTCCCTATATGAGTTGTTGCAGCATTGCAGCATTGAAGGCAGCATTGCAGGGTTTCACTGCATTGTTGAAAGTCTTCATGGCCAGAATGTGGGTACTTCAGTCTGGGAGCATTTGGCCGATTATCTTTGCAGCAATTAATCCAAACACTGTTCTGCCAAAGTCACCAACAATGGCTACTTTCCTCAGTCTTCCTTGATTTTTCCATTTTGTGTCATTTTCCACTTCTTGCCCCTCTAGTGAAGCAGGGTTAAGTACAATAGTTGATGTGCTGCAGCAGAGCTGTGGATACCCCACGCAGCACTCTGTGGGCATCAGCAGAAGTGCTACTCACAGAGCTACAGCCATTTGTTTGCAGCAGTGAGTTTGAATACTGTCTCTATTGAGCTGTGCCAGCAGGGGGGATGTAGAGAAAGTTCTCACTGCAGTATCAGCATCCAACACTAATTGCAAGTTACCTGCAGTCATTCTACCCAGAAAAAGGGACATTTTTGTCCCATGCATATTTATGCTCAGCAGTAACCTTACAGAGAAATTGGAAGCCGTTAAACTTTGATGGCTGAATTTAAGTTTTCTCACTCTACCCCATGAAGATACAGTTGGCAGCATACATTCCCAGAGAGCACATTAGCACTGAATTCATTCAAACCTCCCTGCATGGGCAGGAAAAGGACTGGAGCTATTCTTACATTATTCATGACAAGCTTTGACAACTCGCTTGGTGTCAGCATTCACAGCTTCTGCTCCATAGTATCTCCATTGTCCCACACATCTACCATATTCAGGCTCAGCATTTCCAACACCAATAAATACATAACATGCTTCCGGTGCCATTATGTGAAGGCAGGGAGGAAAGCTCTGATGCAGCCTGCGTGCCAAAAGGGTGAGGAATGCATCCCCCAGTCTCTATCTTTTGCTGGTGATCCTGCACCTCTTTTTCCAGAACACAGCTTGTCCTTTTGGCAGGATCAGACGTATTCAAACTCTCTACTTCTTCCACCTTTATGCCTGTAAGCAGTTGCCCTTGGCCTTCTCTTGACTGTGCAGGATCATGCTCGAAAAAGACTTGGGGTAGGGTAAGGAATGGCAACAAACAAACCTTGCAGCAGTAAACAAAGGAGTGTGAATGCTGTTTCGAAACTCTTCCATAGTACCTTCATTTTGTCAACTAATTGTTATCCCAGATCACCCTCCGTTCACCCCCCCATCATAGAATTCATAGTCGTTACTCTTCCTGTTGACATAGGTATGATAACAGAAAAGTCTTCAGCTACGGTGGCATAAAAATATATTAACCCACTACCAGTAACCCTCTGAAGCTGGAAGTTACTAAAAATTGCATATATTTAGGAATATCTTTCCTGGGCTGACATGTGGCACGTCTGGTACCAGCTGGATTCCTTTGAGAATAAGCTGCATACTGACTTTTGCAGGAAGAGCATGTTTGTGGCAGTCTGGAGGCTTTAGTTTAGGGGGAGATGTTGCCCCTCTCTAGGGCAAAAGATATTTCCTTTGCTGCCCCCTGCTTCCCTCATGCTTGCTGTGATGCTGGGTCTCCAGAGAAGCTTTGTGAAGGCAATAATATCACTTTTCTTTTAATATCTTTTAGTCTTGAGTGATAGAGAAATATCCACACAAAATTATACGATTAACATTTCCAAAGTGCCACAAACTGGCTCTAAAGGACAGGTCCCCACGTGGTGGTGGTCTCTCACATCAGTTTTTAGATGATTTTGAAAATGTTTCCTTTTGCAGAACAGAGTTTTCCTCCAAAGCATGTGATCGAGCTAAACTTCAATAGCTTTGTCTGGGTCCCTTTTCACAAGTTTTCCTTGTACCAGGCTTGAGATGAAATCAAACTGCTGAGGCTCCTTTAAAGTTGCAAAATGTGCTGTCTGAGATTGTTGCCCTGGGGTTTGGTGTGGGAGAAAGACAAATGGAAAATATAATTTTCCTTAAATCCCTGCTGTCCCTTGTTTGAGCATTTGACTCTAATCCTCCTTAGTCGCAAGAAGTTTATTATTTGTTTAATGTTCCTTTTGTGCCTCTGAAAATAACAGAATTAAGAGGAATAGGGTGATTAATGGTTGCTCATGGAAATAATAAAGAAATCTGACAGCTCTTTCCCATCGGTGCAGCACTCAGGCCAGCCGCACAGCAAGGCTGTGGGGATAGAGCTGCTGTAGGGCCATGGTGCAGGGAGCCCATGCCCAGCCTTGCACCAAGGCCTGGAGCTGAAGCACTAAGGACAATTGCAGCTGAGACCTGAGCTTCAGATCAGACCTAATTCAGATTCAAGCCTCACTGACACATCTGTGAGACCACCAAGAGACCCCCATTGTTTATACTTAGAAATGACCAAGGGCACAAGGCCAGCAGTCCCTAAACAGTAGGCTCCAGGACCATCATCTATGGAGATCATTTTATTTCACTTACTGCTGACTCTCCTCTAGTTTACTCAGTGGGTGCCTGAGGTCTTCACTGAAATAAAATTAGTAGCCTGTGAAGACAACTAAAAACACAAATTGCTGTCTTCTCTATGGCCACCAATCTACCAGCAAGTGGAATCCAATATTATATTTAGCAAGTGTCCCAGAGGGAGAAGCCAGATCTAGCAGACTCATTCCTAACTGCTCTAATGCTGCTCTCCTTTTCCATATCTACTTGGAGAGCAAATTCAATTAAAACACCCTTGCCAATTTACAAAATGATTAACATGTTAATAATTTTGCAGTTTTACAGAAGGGGAACAAGGAGACAGGAAATAGCTTAGCAAATCAATCCATGCTATGATGATGAAGAGCCATGGATGGCTGAGAGCACTGGGTTGCCATGAGAAATTCCAGCCCCATGCCAGATCTGTCTCCAGCTTTCCCTTTGCAGAACTGTCACTACCACCACCAAACCAAGCCCAAGCAGTGCTGGGATAGCAGGGAGGTCACAAGGCAGATGTAGATGAAGATAAGCAAACACAGGGCAATTCTCATGGGAAGATGTGTAAGAAGAGCAAGCACAATTATGCTACACTCACAGCAGCTCAGTGGATGTCTTTCTCTCACACTAAGTATGGGTCAAGATTTATTCCACTGAATTCAATGGTGCTGCACTTGTTTGAAAGCCATGCTGGTGAGAACTGAGCTGGGCTGCAATTTCTGCAAACATTTTGGTAACGCACGACAGGCACAGCAGGACTCCAGCCCATTGCTGTGGGTGAGAGTCCAGTGCGGGCAAGGAGGGGGAGACCTGTTTCAGATTACACTGACTTCGGCAAACTACTAAAAACAAGCAGAAGAAAACTCAAAACCCAAGTTTTGTTACTTCACAGCTCCACAAAGCGCTGTGGGAGTGCCTGACAGCTCTGTGGACCTGCAGTGCAAGCAGGGAGTAGGTTCCATCTCCCTTTGGTGGTGGCTTTGCTCCTGGCACCCAAGGCAGCACAGGGCCAAAAGTGATCTCAAGCACTTTTCCATGAGCTTCTGTCATGGTGGTTCCTCCAAAACATCATGGGTTTCTCAATGCTCAAAGGACCCAATGGTTCAATGAATAAAGCACCAACTATCCCCCGGTGTGGAAGAGAGAGATTTCTTTCTTTTGGTATTAACTTTGTTAAGTTTCCACTTGAACACCAGTGGTGGTAGCTGTCTTTTAAGAGGTAAGCTGTCATTCCAAAACCTTCTCCTACACTAACTGCCCTTACTATTGCCCAGGAAACCATTACAGGTTTAGGACTGGTGGGACCATGCTGTTTCCTTTATTTTGTGTTTTTGTTTCTGAAAGGAGATACTAACAGCATTGCCAAACCTCAAATCCAACATGCCACTTCTGCCTTATGCAAGGAAAATGTAGGTGAGTAGGGCTGGGAACAATGACAGCCAATGGTTTCAACATACTTAGGCAGCAGGAGGAATCTGAGTGAAGGAGTTGTCTGCTGTGATGGTGCGCAAGAAAGAAGAATTTTAAAAAGGAAATAATAATTTAAAAATGTAAAAATAAAAAGATTAAAGAAAGAGAGAGAAAAAGAAAAAAAGAAAAAAGGAAAAGGAAAAAGAAAAAGAAAGAAAGAGAACAGCTAGAAAGAATTGTAAGAAAGAATTGCAAGAAAAGAAAAACAAAAGCTCCTATAAACAATTACAACATGAAGAGCTTCATTAAGGTCCCCACAGTGGCTAAGCACTACAGATGTGCCTGCACAACGTCACTGGTGGTCATGGACATGCATTACTGAGCCTCTTGTGGAAGAGCTGGTAGGAGGAGCACTGAGGGCCTTGGCTGGGCTCAGCTGCTTGGGTTTGGTGCCTTGGGTCTCTTTTGATTTGTACAAGAGCACGTTTGACCAAGCCTTGGCACTTCACAGCAGAGGCCACTTGTGCAAACAACTGGTCAGTTTGGGGAGCACCAATGTGCTGATAATTTTCTCTTGCTTAGGATTTTCTATGAAAATGTCCCACATATTTCAGGTTGCAGATTAATGGGAAGGCCAGACTCAGCAAACTAAGCAAGATTGTAACGCTAAACCATAGCTACCCTGTTAGGAGACATTATAATCTAGCAGGTTTTCTTAAGCACACCCCTCCCCATACTATTTGTAAGCTTTGCAAAATTGCCTAATTTGAGTATATTTTAGAATGACTTTTGGCAGCAGCACAGACCTGCTAGCCAGATTAATGTGACAGAGTGTGACAATGGCTTCTCTCTGAAGTTTACTGGACCCCAGAGCTAGGTCAGGGTTGCGCAGTTTGTCTTGGGCAGATGCAACTTCATCATGAGCAAAACAGTTCAATGAAGTGGGAGGTGACTCTGAAGCCACGGATGTCTGAGGATATTAGTGGCAATGCTTGGCTGCTCCAGCTTGCAAGCCTTCCTTCTCTGTCTCAAAAAGCTCTGCTCAGCATGGCCAACTTTTTCCTGAAAGGGCTGACAAGCTCCTCTTTCTTTTGGTTAGAGAATTGAATCGGAATCTAAAGATGACATTTTAACCCTCTTGCCTGCCAGGATATTGTTACAGATAACAGCTGAGGCTGCCACTAATTATATTATAAGCACACATGGAGATGCCCAGCCCTTACCCCACTGGGTGCACTCGTTCTGCGGGCCAAAAGATTTGTTTCCTTTAGAGACAAACTGAATTTTGAGCACAAGAGATTCAAACCTTGGAGATGCTTGGAGAATTTGTGGCAGGAGGCCTGGATTTGGATTATGCCTTTGCAGAGAGCAAAGCTCTAACTTGCTGGGAAGGTAGCCAGCCCTGTAATATCAGACCTGCCTTAGCTCTCCCAGGTATGCTCTCTGTCCTCCAGAAACCTCCTGTGTCTGTGCACAGGTAGGAAGGGACAGATGAAGAGAGCAACTCAATATCATCAAAAGGATGATAAAAGAGGTGGGGCTTTTCCCCAGCAGCAGAACATCCTTCTTCCCCTTTCTGTACTGAAGGTACCTTTTAGTTACATAGGCCTTTAGCTGTCAATATTTCTGAACAAGAAATAGAAATACATACCTGCCTCTGCTATAAATTCTGAGCCATGCATCTGCAGAGCATGAGTAAAACAGGAAAGTAACTGTTGAATGAGTTGGGATTTCCCCTGCACCCTCCCTTCAAGCTGGAAGAGCTAAATCCCAGTAACTCCAGAGAAATGATGGCAGCCTGGCCAAATCTACAAGCATGTGCTGAAATGGCCATAGAGCAGCTATCCTCTCCTGGTGTGCTCTGAGGGACCAATCTGCCTAGGGACCAGGTCCCTCTGCTGCTGTTCCAGTGAACTGTGGTACATAGGTGCAAGACTCGCTGGGCCATGGAACAGTAAATCAACACATGGAGATGGATTTTAAGATAGTGATTGTTTTTTCTGGCTTAAATTACAAATGGATGTAGATGTTACAATGCTTGGGAGGATGCTCATTCTCCAAATGCCAGTAAGCTGACTGTATTTCTAGAAAGATTTTCTGAGCTTTCTGAATAATGAGAACAGACAGAAAGAGGAAAGGTGCACTTTGAAAGAAAGACTTTTCTGCCAGCAAAACACATGTGACAAATGCAAGAAAAACACAACTGAAGTGGAAGTTTTTCCTAGGAAAAATTTTATATCAAAAGCAAATGTAGGTCATTCCACTGGAAGAGGAGAATGAATGTGTTAGTCATAGAAGTCCTTTGTGAAAAAATAGGCTTTAATGTTTTCTGGTTTATTTCAGGTGAAACTTTGAATTATAGAATCATAGAATAGTTAGGATTGGAAAGGACCTTAAGATCATCTAGTTCCAACCTCCCTGCCACGGGCAGGGACACCTCCCACTAAACCATGCCACTCAAGCCTCTGTCCAACCTGGCCTTGAACACTGCCAGCGACGGAGCATTCACAGTTTCCCTGGGCAACCCATTCCAGTGCCTCACCACCCGTACAGGAAAGAACTTCTTCCTTATATCCAATCTAAACTTCCTCTGTTTAAGCTTTAACCCATTACCCCTTGTCCTATCACTACAGTCCCTAATGAAGAGTTCTTCCCCAACATCCTTATAAGCCCTCTTCAGATATTGGAAGGCTGCTATGAGGTCTCCATGCAGCCTTCTCTTCTCCAGGCTGAACAGCCCCAATTTTCTCAGCCTGTCTTCATATGGGAGGTGCTCCAGCCCCCTGATCGTCTCTGTGGCCCTCTTCAGGACCTCTAGTATTGTAGCTGTCTTCTTAAACAAATGTGTCTCTCATACTCAGATCTCATATATGTGTAGGAATGAGACTGGTATACTTTGAAAAAAAACTAAAGTCTTAAAGAGTCTTCATTAAAATAATGACGACTGAAGCTGTTCCAGAATAAGAACAACTGTCAGAATGTTTCAGATGTAAGGCATTTCACAAAAATCGGTATTCTGTAGGCAGAAAAGGCACTTACTTTGGGCAAAGCAGCAACCTGATAGGCTGCTCTGGCTGGGAAGTTTGTCTTGAAAACTGTAATTTCAATGGAAACATCCATCAATCAGTTAACTTTACCTGACGAAACACAGTTCAAAGTTATCTGTATAAAATGCAGACATTAGAACAGTTTCAGGTTCAAGGCTACAAGACAATCTTCTGTGGCAGCTACTCGTTCCCCTTGGGTCTTATTTTTTTCTGGACTGAGAATTGACCTGGGCTCAAGGAACCACATTAACCAATGCCCCTTCAGCTTGAAAAGTAGATTTTCTGTTCAGATTTTCCCTCCCGTCCCAACATAACCTGCTCTTTCCCTGGAAGCCCATGCCGGATGACAGACTTCAGGATTACAAGCATAACTCACTCGGACACAGTTTGTTGCCTGCAGCCCATTCAGTGTCACATGGGGGTCTGGCATTTGTGTCAAGAGAGATAAAAGCCGTTTGAATGATGTGAAATTACAGGTGCTGCTCTGCTCCTCAATTCATAAGCTGAGCTGAATAATCTTACTGTCTTTTGCTGAGAACAGAGACAAGGAGGGGACAGGAGGTAACTGTGTGCTCATCTACTGCAGTAACATTACACATGGCTTTACCCTAATTTAAATCACGCTGATGTGAGGGACAGTGCTGTCTTTGATTTACTGAAGTGGGTGAACATGTAAAGACTCTCAGAGCCTCCTGTAACACCCTGCTTCATGTGGATGATCTCCTTCAGATAGCAGAGAGGAGCCTTCCCTTTATCATGACACATCACTCAGTACAAAAACACTCCAAACAAAACTAGCAAAGCTCCAAAAACAAATGCCTCTCCTCTCATCGAATGGCATTTCAAAAGGGCAAGGTCTTTAAATGATGAGGATAGACATCCTTCCCTTCCACCTCCTTCAGTAGACAACATGGGCTGAGGCATGACGTGCAAAGGGAGCTGCTGCCCCCCTGCTGCATTTGCTGCAGGAGCTGGGAGGGTGCAGATTTCCAGCACTACGTGGTAGAGCCTGTCAAGGCCACACACTGAACTCTGCAGATAAAAGTAAATATTGAGCAGCTGCTCTTTCAGGCAGCTGGTTCACCCTGTGCAGGGAAGGAGGCAGGGATCCAGAGGAGAGGTAGTCTGTGGTTGTGGCAGTAATGCAGGTGCGGAAGAGGAGTTGCAGGTCCTGGTACCATCTTCTGGCATTGTCTCTCTTCAGGTGCCTGTATTGTACCCTTAAAGAGTCCTGAATGTGAAATGTGGTTGGTTCTGAAAAAAAGTTCCCTCTGACGTGTTTGTCACTGCTAACATAGAGCATAGTGCTGCTAAAAGCCCTGATTTCATCACTCTGCCATATCACATCCGTGCGCCACATTTTTCTTTCTGAGCTGTGTGACTCCACTCTCTCTTCCCAGAGCTTGTGCTGATTTCCATATCTAATCCTATTGCACGGATCTCTAACTTAATCCTGTCCTTGACTACTCAATACCGGCAGCCGTAAAAGACTGATCAGGGCTTAAATTGCCTCGTTCCTTCATGAACAAGCATTGCTCTGAACTGTTCAAGCCATCCCTTTACAAATTCCTCCTGTGGACCAGCATACGCTTGCATCTTTTAGGCAAGCTGAAGAAAAGAGCGAAACAAACCAGGGATGAGGAAACATTCAGCCTATCATTTCCCCTTCTTGCTTGCACTTCTGCCAATATCAGAAGGGAAATGGGCCAAAGCTTGATGCTTTTTAATGTGAATGAGGCACTTTGAGACTATCGGAGAGGGAGCTGATCAGACAAGCTCCTCTCTTCTTAATTCTGGCAAACAACAGAGCTGTATGTTATCAACCCCTGCCTCAGGCAAGGCCAGCTTAGATCAAGCAGGAAACCAAATGTTGATGTTTCAGAGATTTCTTAGCTCTGAGATACTCTAATATACAGAAATATTTGTGCTGGAGAAATGAGACTCAATGCACTCGCTATTTTCTCACACTGAACACCCACAAGGGGTTCCCATGAATGCCTGCCTGAAAATGGGCCGGGGGTTGCTGATGCCATAACTACCTTGAAATTGTAGCGTTGCTTTTTTACTGGATTACCATTAAAAGCCCAAATATGAGCTTTCTGTGGGATTCTTCGGTGTAATTAGATGTTAGAAGACATGCAAATGCATATGTGCCAGGGCAGAAGCTAACTCAATCCACCGTTAATGAGCAGGCAACAGTGTCACTTTGTCATCTCTGGATTGTGTAGCTACCACATGAGCCCTAAACTGGAGTTTGGGGTTGCCAATGAGCACAGATCTATGAGCACTTAGGACAGGAACTGAACAAAGGATTAATATGAGTCTGACAAAACCAATGTTTGAAAATATATTTATTTTGTCAGATTTCACGAGTGGTAGCTATTGCTCCATTCAAGCTGAATGATAGCATTCAGCATGCACACTTACTCATCCTGACAGTTAACAAGATAAACATGTCAGCATGTGATTTGCCAAATATCTTCCTATGGAATTCAGGCAGGACTTGCCAGCAAAGCTGGCTTTTGAGCAGAGGGACTGAGGCATTCGAGTATACACACATGAGCCATGCGCAGCAAGCAAAACCCACTCCTAGCCTGCAAAGGAACCTTTCCACCATGGCAGCTAAAGCTTAGGTTCAATGGCACTGTTCAGCTCAACAGATGATGCTCTCTTCTGACCCTGTAGTAAATCTCCAGACATCCTGTTTTTGTGGCACAGGATAATTGCTAGGGGAAGGTCTGATATTCATCCAAGCTGAATAGGTGCAAGGAGCTGGGCAATGTTTGTCAGGCCTTGGCAGCAGTGAAGGCAAAGGGCAGTACTAGCAGGACCCAAATTGGCTTTTCCTTTCATTGTGGGGTAATTCTTCCCAGAGACTGAGCTCATGACCTTTACCATAGTGAGTTTTATTTACAGATTGGGAAATGGCAGGGTGTCCTTTAAGATGAAAGGAATCAAAACTCAAGGGAAAAAGAAAGATTTTGCAGAAGCAAAAGATCTGACTGGAGAACTGTTTAGAGAAGTCTGTATAAACAGACCTGCTAGGCTGATATCTCACATTTTAGCCACAGCTTCTTGAAGCCTTTAGCTAGATAATGAAGGGATTTTTAGGCTTTGGCCTCCCTGGTGCATCTGTCTTTTAATAACATTGCACCTATTTCCTCATGCGTTTGCAGCTGACTTCAGTGTAATTTTTCCCTGCCTTCTTTGTTTTATGTTCCCTCTTTGTCCTTTGACCAGTCACTGCTTTTCTGTCTTGAAGATGCTCAGAAGCATTTTGTAGCCTCTGGGCCCCATCCAGGTGTCTATTCCTTTCTATGAAAGAGAATTAATGGCTGCATTGCTAATAATAGCCCCTGCACGAGCTTTGTGGCAAAGGCTGAAATGTCTCCAGAAAGGCAGAAGTAAAGGTCTGACATGAGAAGACCTCCTACTGCATCAGGCTGTAATGGAGAAAGGGGACCTTCTCTTTCAAGCTCTGTCCTAAGGACAGTGCTGGGATGATGGGCAAATCACTGGCTTTCCCCTTCATGGCTTGCCCTCACAGCAACTGGCTATTCTTTAAGCTTCATCCACTGCACCAGTAATTTTACAGAAAGAAATGTCAAATAGCAACTAACAACTATATATTATACCAAAGAAGAACTAGAAGGATAAAAGATTTATTTAATGCTCAACTGTTCTCAAAGGTGTAAATCTCTCATAAACACTGCTGGTGGTTAATGACCAACCCACCTTCCAAACAGCCCAATGTAGCCATCATTGGTATTGTTCACAGAGCAGTGAAAGGTTCTGGTATCCTACAGACATGAAATAAAAACAGTTTGCATTTCTTCAAGTAGGAAAGACTTGAGCCTGATAACCCTGCTGTGTGGTGTCTCCAGCTGAGGGAGAAGGGGATCAAGGTTAGTCACCTGCTTAAGGCCACACAGGAGAGGATGGAGCAGAAGTGAACAGGGCTGTGCTTGCCACCTGGCTGAGCTCCCCACCTGCATCTCCCTCTAGCTTGTGTGCCTCATCCATATCCCACTACTTGTCTGTCAAGGGAATATGAGATACTTGGGTACTAGACGAGTCAGTGAAACAAAAACGTAGCCTGTCCATAAGGATCTCCTGGTTCCCAGCAGTTTTTGGCTTAGCTTGCTTCTGAAATACTTCATCAGCATTTTAGTAGAAGATGCCTTTCGAAGGAGCTCATATCTTGCAGCACTTGCAACAGTCCTAAAAAGGTACACATGTCTCTTTCCTTGCTTGCACAGCCATGATCCATCCCACCCATCATTTCAAGTGTTTGCCCCCCATACCCCAAAGCCACATCCCACACCCTGACCCAGCTTTGCTGCGGCTGTGCTGTGAATGCCCCTGCAATGTCCTGGAGGCTAAACTCAACTCGTTGTCTTCACCACACTCCTGAGGGTGTCATGACAGACTGCCTTTTTGGGTCCCTCTTTGCTTACTGCCTGCAATAAAAGTTCCCCCCTCACCACCACACAGGAGGTTTGGATGATGCTTGCTCCACAGAAGTGATCTGTGAGCCTCCTCAATAGAGTTCAGTCCAAAAAAACAGAAAAATATGTAACTGGACAGCTCTGCAAGATTGCCCACCATCCCTTAGTGTTGACCTTGATTAACCAGAAGACAGCATGTAGAAGTACTCCAACAGCAGCTAGGTTTGCAGATGGACCATTCTTCAGGCTGCGCTAGTGTCTCTGCCTCCTGCTGATTCATCTTTGCCTCCCCTTCCCATTCCTCTGGTGGTCTCAGAAGCTGATAAACCGCAGTGTTGTGTAGGTATATGGTCCCATAAAACAAACAGGAAGAGCTGTCTTATCTCAAAACCAGGCAGTGGTTAGCCTGGTATTCAGTGCATGTTAGAAACCCAATCCAGAGCAGGAGGTCTCATCTCAGAATGCCACATTTGCTCCTCTCTGGCGGACAGAACAGCCTCTGTGGGTGGAAGGTTTCGGACATTTGGCATACCCTTGCTCTACAAGTCTCCTTTTCTGGCATTCCTGATACTGAACACTGGTGGAGCCATCATGCTGTGAGAGAGTGGCTTCTCCCTTCTCCTCTTGGCCTGCTGCTGTCTGGAGATGAGTGAGAGCTACAGCCTTGAGCATTGTCTTTGGTCAGTCAATGGAAACAGAAGGTCCTAGTGATGAGCCCCTCAGGCCCTGCATTGGACCACTCGTAAGACCAACATCAGCAAAAAACTGTCATAAGATCCCAGGAATCCAAGCAATGGAAATATTTTGGGGTACAGGCAGGGGCAAGGGACTTCCCTGCAAGTTCTAAGGTGCTTTGCATGTGCTTTTTTGGGGTGTTCTTATTGATCGGGAATTCATTCAGCTGGAAAGTGACCCAGAAGTACCCAAAGGGGGATCATGGTGGCCCTCAGGGGATACTGCTCTTCCAGAGCACAGGAGCACCAGGGCGTTTTGTATTGTGAGAACATTTGCAAACCTGCAGGAACGCAAGAGTGCAGGCAGCGATGGGGAGAGGAGCTGTTGCCTGAGACAGGGCTAACAACCACATTTAAAGTCCAGGTAGAGGCTGGTGTTGTTGAGGTCCTGTTTCCACTTCCTGTGCCAAGAGAGACTCAGGAAGGGAAAGCAATGAGGAGTAGGGCTTTACAGTAAGGTTGGAGGTTTGGTGGTGCCCAGAAGTGTGGACACGGCAGAGCCTCATTTGGGCATGACCTAGTTCAGTCTTCCAGGCACGATCCTTGCTCATAAATCTCTTCCTCAGTCTGCTCTAGTAGTTGTATAGGAGGTGTCCACATCCCAGAGCAGCCCTGGGTGAAGGCTTTGCCTCTCCCTGCTGGTGGCAGTGGTGGTAAGACCAGCCCTTCAGAGACAGGTAGTGCTCAGCACCTTGGCAGAGGATGGGAAGACAGCTTTATGTCCCTTCCCCATTTCTCCCCTAGGATAACTCAACACTGTGGCTTTTCATATGATCCACTGGTATTCTGAAGGAATTTACCTAGCCTTTAATGTGGGTTGTTTTCCTGAGTTAAACAGAAAAGGTCTATAAACTGAGGCTACACTTATACTATATTGCTAAGCTGCAGTGGAGTTCTATGGAACACTCTATGGCTTGTGTAAAGGGCACAGACTCTTCAAAATACCCCAATCTTCAAATGGTTTGTGCCAGCAAATATTTGGCGTGACCTGAGCATGCAGGTGTTCAGTCCCAGTATAGGGCGGGAGGGTGCAGGGCTCTCCCCTAATGCTTGCACAGAGATGAAACCCAAGGAGAGAGGAGAGCTGTGCAGATGATTTGACAGTGGTTTTAGGTGGTTTTCATCCATATATAATAGATGATTAATTGGATACCAAGCAAAGTTAACAGGAATAGCTTGAAGTTTGTGGCTGCTCAGGCATGGGAGAACCAGCCATCAGCTCCCATCATCAGATCCACCTCACAGCTCAGAGAGGCAGGCAGTAACATACCTTGTAATTACAGCCTGCAAACAAGCAGCACAGGATGACAAACAGGGAAAAGCATAGCCTATCAGAAACAACTCAAATCCCAGCTGTAAATATGATTGAGATGTAGTTTAAAATTCAGAGACTTATTGTAACTCTAAATGGACTGCTAATGTGCTGTATTGTCTTTTTAATTTTTCAATAACACAATTTAATGTGAGGCGGTATTTCAGTATTTCAAGACACAGTCAGAAGGCTGAGCTGAATAAGGGAAGAAACAATACAATGGAAAATTTCAAACATCTAAAATGAAAACACCACATATCAATATGTAAAAAAAAGTTTAAAAATATGACTATCTCCTGATCCCATTAGAATAGATAATATCAGAGGAGCTTTACCTTTCAACTTTCTTCTCTACTTTCTCATTGTTTGAAAAGTTAGTGAGAACAAAATAAAAGTCCAAAGATTTACTCTGTCATATCCAGTGACTGAAGAAAGACGTGGGAAAAAAGGAAAGAATAAAACCCATTGAAGTCTCAAATTTGGAAATACCTATATGTGTCTCCTGGGGGATTCCCCTTCCCTCCCAAACTGCAGAATGAAATTAATTCTTTTGATAAATGTCACTCCTTCTCTTTGTGGAAAAAAAAAAAAAGAAAATGATTCATGCCGAAAATTTCCACTGGGTTCAGTTGGAACATCTTTGCTATTTGAAGTGGTATGTAATCAAACTGCATTCTTACATCCTTTTATGGATATTTATGTCATATAGAGTATGCAACCTTGAACTTAGCCATTCACATAAAAGAACATGAGATGAATTTATTTTACATCATGTAGGGATATTTCACTAAGGACATTAAAAAAAAAAAAGAAAGAAAAAAAAAAGGAAGGAAAAAAAAAGGAATATCTTGACAAAAAAAGCTAGAACTGGTTACAGAGACCCCACTGAAATTACAAATTGAAAAGGATTCATATGAGTGAAAAGTAACACAGCCCTGGAAGAGGAGATGATGAACCCCTACAATGCATGAAAATGGAGCTATTTTACAGGAAATTCATTCCGCATCAATTTCTCTTTACACACATGTACTCTGTAAGTCAGGAAGTACACAGTGTGAAGCTTACACTGCGATTTTTTTTTCCACTCATCCCTCCTAAAACAGTGTTCATATCGATGGCATTTGAAATTTCTAATCAGTATTCTTTGTGTGCTTCTTAAAAGCAAAAATAAATAGTGGATGTTTAACAGTGTTTAATTATGAAGTTTCAGTTCCAAACCCCAAGGCCTGATGCTAAGGTTGGGCTGAGTTCCCACTAAATTTAATGGAAGATTTGGCTAAGTGAAAAAACAGGGCTAGCTCTTGGAGGCCAGGGGCAAACTGGGAGCTTAGCTTATATCATATCTGCTTATGTACAGGTATGGCAAATAGAATATGCAATCCTGTTTGGACAGGGGATGGGGGATTGCCTCATATAGCAAGCACAAACAGCACAGGTCCAGGATGGCTATTTGAGTTGAAAGGGTGTTTTTTTACGTTCACAACTTTAATACTGCTAGTACTGCTTTTTATGCATGGCATTTACACACACAAGCATACACAGACCAGAGAACTGTACCAGAGAACTCAGTTTTACTGGTGACTCACAGGTATCTACATGAATTACAGCTTATTACAATAATTGGAACCTGCAGATCTACTCTAATTTTGAGTGCAGGTGTGGGAAGGAGATGAAAGGTTGTTGTTTCAAATTACGTTACTTTCACTGGATTTTGGCAGGAGTGGTATGAAAAGAAAAGACTGGGTTAATTCTGCCAAGTTTTAATACCGTCCCTAATGCAATTAATGTGTTAGATCTGTGAAAAGCAAACAAACAAACAATATTGTCAGAAGTTCAAAAGGGTGAATGGAGAAAGAAACATTTACAGGTCAGCCGCTTGGCATTCTTGACTGTGAAATAAGCCACAGCCTGTCAACCAAAAATATGTACTCTGTACACCAGATTCCAGCTGATTTTTAACATTCTGCATTATTCACATACTCCAGGTCCATATACTTAATCATAATTAACACTGCTTGTTCCTTCTCTAAAAAATTATTAGTTTGGCAGTTACTGCTTAGATTTGAGTGCACATGTGAAACATCACATCTTACATCTCCAGTAAGATCTGCTTGTATTTCCAACAACTACACATGTCAACAAAGTTTTGTTGTACCTTCAGTTACTTCTCTAATAAATGAAAACCTTGGAGTTGTTTTCAAATGTGTAGGCAATCAACATTTTGGATATTGAGGCAACCTGAATTCTAGGAGATTGCATAAAGGAAATATACTTTACTTGAGAATCATTACTAGCTGCTGACAACATGATAATTCTTTGACATGGTGAGATTTAGGCCTCTCTCAGTGAAAGGCGACAAAGCTGCTTGGTGTATCTGCTCTGTTGCTTCCCTGAAGTGCTGCAAAAGAAACTGAATGAAGTAAAAACCCTGCAATTTTCACAGCAATTTTTAGGAGCAAGTACAATAAGAATGAAAAATTGAGGAATTGCTTTTATGAAACACAGAGATCAGTTCTCATTGCAGCCTGTTTTGGCTCTTTTTGCCAGCAGTGACCAAGTGTCCTTCAAGCTGATACTTATTAATGAATTTGATCTAAGAAAAAGTCAAACACAGAAGGTGGAAGGGAATTTTTCTCCTTCTCATTTGTATGTGGGAAACCACCCAAACCTGGTGCTGGCCCAGCTGAACACAGGGATGCTGCTGAAGGCTCTACCATGCTCTGTAGCTCTTTCCTGCTCACACTGGCAACAACGAAGACAGAAATGATCCTAAAGCACAGTTCTATTTACCCCAAACCAGGAGTCTGTAGCTTGGTGGAACTAAAAGAACTAGAAATATAAACTCAGTTCTCCCTCCTTGTTTAGACTTCTTTTCACAATGCTTGTCCCCATCAGTCTGCTTCTTCCAGGAATGTTTCTCAGTGTTTTCTACATTCTTTTACACATGGAAAAAGGTTTCCTAAGTCAATCAAAACAGCAGCTACATGCCTTCAACTACAGCCTTCCTATACATTAAATAATATAAAAAAAGGTTTCTTGAATGCTTTTAAACTAAATTGTGCAATTACTAATTTCTAGAAAGGTGTGATGTGATTTTTTGCTAGACTTCACATCCCCTCCATACATGTATCAGTAACTGTACATTAGGAGTGTAACCCTAGATATCTTGTTTGTACACCTAATGACTTTTATCATACGATCAAAACCATGATCATCTTTGTAACATTAATTTGTAAGCAATAAGTAAGTGTCTGATACAACAAACCCACACCTTACAACAGTACCTTACAAATACAGAGTACTTTTATACTTTGCTATATACTTCATTAGCACTGATGTAACAGAACTAAATAGGCTTCCATTTACATGGCTCTCAGCGACTGGCTCTTCTCCCATCCTGGTATAACCTGTAAAACACTTTTACATCAGGCTCTTCTAATCTGGTGGCAGAGAAGGTTTATTTGCTTTAATGTAATGAGAATCATTCCTGAAGATCACATACACAACTGTTTTTCTATTAAAAAAGCAAAGCAGTAAACAAATATTAGACTTAAGCAACCATTTTGAATCACTTCCATTTCTGTGTGTACAAAACTGCACAGGGCAGAGTCCCTTACCAGGGCTGGACAAGAAACCATACCAAGGAATAGTGTTCAGATTACAGACAGGTAGGTCAGGGTGGTCTCTCATCAGTGTACTTTACACCAACTCTTTACCAGCTGATTAGTTACAGTGATGACATAGGTTATCTTGGGACTAGGGTAAGACCGACTTCTGTCACTACACCCTTGTGCGGAGCCAAAGCAGCAGCAGCAACTTGCCTGCTGGAAAGCAAGTCCCTTGGCCAGAAGCCCGCAAACTGTGTAGCAGTTTGTGCAAAATGTGCAGCGGCCCTTGTGCATTATGGCAGTCGGCCCATGGTGACAAACTGCATTTGCACTGTAGGTTCTTCAGAATGTTCCCATTTTCAGTGCTGCCCAGGCACTGCAGTCAGGAAAGCACAAATGCTGAGGCCCTGCTTTACCAGAGCATCCAACAAGTCACTTGGATGCTGTTGATGTCCAGGATGCCTAGATGACACACTTGGAAATGATCCGCTCTTGTCCAGTTTTACTTTATTTGATGGGACAGAGGTTAGATGAACTGGGTGAAGAAACAATGCTGGAATCGGCTTTTCTCATTTCAGGAACAACCAAGGCCATGGGCACCCACACCAGTGGTCATTTCTTAGCACTTCCAGGGACAGTTTTGGATTGCTTTTTGCCCATAGTGTAGTTGTTTTGTCCTTATCAAACAGTGCTTGCAGATCAAACATAAGCACACCCACCCATGAATGGGCAGCCAGTGCCATCAACCATGCATGCACCACCAGTGAGTAGCCTTAGGTCTTACCAGCAACAGAAAGCTGCACCATTAACCAAAAATTTGCTTTGCAAATAAGCACAAAATCTTGGGTAAACACTAATTTCAGTCATGGGTGGCTGCTTTCAGTGGTGTAAGTTGATACAACTCAGGTTTCAATTTCAGAGACATTAATTGCACCACTTTCTATAAATCAGTGTGGTCTTGAGTGTTACACAGCACTGGTGCAAGATCTTGTGTGGAGAAGGCCTAATGTGGTGCGTATTTGAACTCGGGAACAAGTGGAACTAGCCCACCTGTGTGCATTGAAGATCTCTGTCTGGTTTTATTACATTGTCAGCTTTATTCACTCCATGAGATACACTACAGGGTCTTCTCAATGAAATCTGAAATTGAATTGAATGTAATTGGCTTTGTGCCTTAACATGTATTACATTACTTTAAGCTTCCTAGGCCTTTACATGAAATTATAACTACATATAGCAACAATCTATATTCACTGAGGAACTTAGTTTTTCCACTGTATCTTCTCCATGAAGCCAAGAAAAAGAGCACAGTCATCTATAGGGACATCTTCAAGGACATGCTCTTCCCTGGGTTTGTTTTTCATTTTTAATTTTCATGTTTACTTTTTTTCCCCTAATTCACAGTCAGGATTAAAGGCGTATTTGCAGGCTGTCACCATTTGAACCCAAAGGAATCAACATGGAGCAAAGAAATTTGCAAAAACCTTCTGTAAAAGGAATGTCCAAGAGCTTTGCCAGTTGCTAGTGAAATCATGCTACACTGCACCACAACAAAACACCATAAAGATGCATAAACACGTTACAGTTCATATCAAATGTTCAGAAGGTCTTACGGAAGGTGGGAATGGAGAGGAGTTTCAATATAAAGAACCACAGAGACCGCCCGTGTTTGAAGGTAACCACATAGCTATTTGAACCAGGAAAGAAAAATATTTCAAAGTCTTAATATACAGTTGGGCTTTTGTTGTTGGTTTTGTGTTAAATGTTTGTTTGGCTTGAGGTCTTGTTGGGCTTTAGTAGCCAGGTCTAGGAAATGGGAAAAGGTTGGAAATAAAAGACTTTTAACAATACAATGAAAAACAATCTGTAGCATTCACAGGAGGTTTGCCTTTGTGCCGGGCACAGTCCCTTTCATTTCACATATTACAAAGGAAAGACAGTAGTGACTTTTTCTCAAGACCAAATGAAATGGTCTGTCCCTCTGCAACCAGTCAGGGAGAGAATGCAACTTTCTGTGAAATGGTTCCAAAGATACAGTTACTTTGAGGGAATGATTTTCAATTTCTTGTGAAAGTTCTTGTTTTGCAGAAATTAGAGTGTTGTAACACATTGCTTTGCTTCACAGAAGTTTTGATCATCTTTTTCCCCAGACACAAAGTGCCCAGGATACAAATGCTTGAATTGGTGCAGGCATACAAGCTTACATTATATTACACCCAATTTAATGACTTTACATTGGCTTCCAGGAAAATCATGTATTGATTTTGAAGTTCTCTTTATTAACTGCCATTAAGAGACTTTCAGAGGACTTGCTACATCACAGCTGTCTGATCTTTTTTTCTCTTTATTAACCACACCATTATTTAAAATGCAGATTGGCTGGCTATTTAATTTGACCTGAATTTATGATCCTCACAACATTAAGGGAAGATTTGTTAAAAGATGTATCTCCAGACAAATTGAGTAGTGAGATAAAATACACCTTCCTTTTATCTCACAGAATTACACCTTCCTTCTGCTGGGAAATGTCTAATTTCATCCGTGCAGTATCTTTGGCTTCAAATATGTACAAAAACATGCAATAATTTCTTCTAAGTGTAGAAAAAAATCTTTGGTATACTTTTATTCCTATTGTTTACATCAATGTTTTAGACAACAACCTACAATATTAGATGGCAACCTTACATAAAAACCCTTTGTGGGGAAGGGAGGCAAGCCTGGACATTTTAGAACATCCTTTATAGAGAAAGGTGAGGCCTAAATGCCCTTTGGATTTTGTAAGCTTTCTCTGAATGTGATGTTGAGATATTGAATGTGTAGTGACATACTGAAGGCAAATAGCACAGCAACCGGATGACCAACAAGTCCTGCTTACACTCTCCACGGGGCAGTTTTCTTTTCACTGTTATTCACAGTCTGCTGCAGAGATTCCATAAAGGCACCGACCTCAAAAGGCTAGAGAAGCAGTGAAACAGTTGGGTTTTTCTTGCTTTCTTTCTTCAACGAGGAATTATTTCATCATCAACATCTGCAGTCACACGAACATTGTTTTCTCCTAGAAGACAAATTAAAGGGCAGTTTTTCTGTGCCTAAAAATTGTGCAAGCACATTTTATGCTGATGTTATCCCACTGGTAAGTTACAAGCTCCAAAGAAGTTTGTAGAGAAGATTCATTGCAAAGAAAACTTGCTCAAGGGAAACTGTGGGAAGCCCATCAATTTTGAACTTTAAACTAAACCTTGACAAAAGACACAGCATTGACTGTATGAAACAATCCTCAGCAAAAGGGAAAGAAAGATGAAAAGCCCAGTTACAGCAGTGTTACGTGCTGCAGTTTCCAACCACAGCTTCACATAATTCTTTTGGCATCAGAGACTGTTGTTCCAAATTCCTACTGAACCAAAATTCTAATGTAAGTGCACTGAGATCAGCCAATTTTCATTTACTTGGGTGATGAAGGATAATGAACCGCTAAGTTACACTTTTCTTCCGTCCAGCTGGCTAAGGTTTGCCTAAAGCTGCTTTAAACTGCCAAGCTTGCCATCAGCCTGTCCCAACTCTTGGTCTTGTAACAACATCTGAGGCAATTGCAGTGTTTTCTGGATTATAAATTCCTTACTTTTTATACCATTGTACTGAATACACGCATTTTTTAATTTACTTTCTTCTTCTGTTTTTTTTTTTCAGCTACCAGAATAGTTGAGTGCTTCAGGTATCTTGGCGCTACATTACCTTTACTTAGGCACAAAATGAACTTCTCATCTTCCCCTTTGCACTTCATATTTTACCTTACACATCCCATTTCCCTAAAGATGTTTAGTTTTCTCCCACCATACTACAAGGCAAAAGCATATTTTTCATTCCACAAAAGGCAGAATCTTACTGTACGTAATTGCTGGTTCTATGTTTTTAACCACTACTTTTTGATTACAGTAGTGCCTGCAAGAAGGTCCTCTCCATGCTGCTTCTTTTGGCTGTGTGAATCATGAATATGCATATTACTAGTGACAGAAATTGAAACTGACTTTTAAAAAAAATATTTGGAAAAATATTTGAGGGCAATGAGTACTTTAAAGACAGCTTTTGTTTCACTTTAAAGTACAAAGAAGAACAGTTTTACAAAGTTCTCTCGCCATTTCCTTTAGCAAAGAGATGCAGTTAATACCAGGTATCAAATCTGGAGCCAGGGTTGGCAGGGGGAAAAACGAGTAATTGATGTATTAGGGAGTTTGAAGACCGAGTTATCTGTAAACTCTATGCTTCAGCCACTAGAACTACTGCAAATTTTAACTTTAACTTCTACCCTGAGAAGTCTTCAGTGTCATAAATTGTATCCACTAAGAAAACTGAGAGGATACTAGATGAATTTGTAATAAAGCCAAACACAGAGGGAAATCCTCTGACATTTCACTAACTTGTAAATGCTTTATGAGGAATGACTCCTAATTATTTGTACTAAAAGCTCAGTAAGCACCAAGAACAGAAGCAAGATATGTGAGATTTGTGTAGATTTCTGCTCAGGATAATGAAAGGTGAGCTCTTTTTCTCCTTGCTGAATTTTCTCTGAATTTGCTCCAGTAGGGCTCATTTCCTGCAGACATAAGAAAATTACTTTGGGTAAAGAATAGCTTAGACATTTTATTAGACTTTGCAGTTTTAGTATCCTAACTCTTATTCTCAAAAGAAACCCCAAACCCAGCAGTTCAAATTTGGAATATATTCCCTGTTTCCTGGCTAATAGTATTACCATGCAGGAAGATTTTTGTACTAACCATTTCTATTTTTTCCCCTCAATATTATTTTCTGGAAGTCACTGTGCAGAAATTTGAAGAGAAACATCTACAATTTCACTCGCAGAGTCCATTTTTTTTTTTTAACCAACAGAAAATACTCCAACATTTCATTTGTTTTAAGGTCAAAAAAACCCACCAAATTCTGTCTTTTCCATTCCAAACTGTGAATCAGCCACAGCGAAAATGGGCTGCAACAGTTTTCAGATTTCAGCAAGCTGTAAAGATAATTCATCTATGAAGTGTAAATCAGGAGATACCCAAACATCAGCTGCTTTCAGATTATGACCAAAGATAAAAGATACCTCATTAGAACAGTGTCCTCCCCCTCCAGCCACATAAGCTAGGAAATCGAGCTTTTCTTCTTAGTTTTTGACAAATTAAATCTGCACAGAAGGCATACCTTTCGGGTGTGCCAAGACCACCCAGCAAGTTACCGAGGCAGAATTAGAACTTGGGAGTTCCTGGTTTATTGTCTTAAGTTAAAACCACTAGACTGAGTTTATTCTAAGGGAGGGGAAAAAGTGGCCAGAAAGTAAACTTTTATAGCATGGCAGTAAATTTAGAGCTTGTTCAAATGTTGGATATTAATGGCAACAGGAGGACTCTTTTAAAACTCAGGATAACTTCTAGAGTCTACTGTAACTGCTCACTGTGCTATAGTGCAGGACACCCAACGCCAGCTGCCCACATTTACAAGTGTTTTTAAAGAAATCCATACTGACTTGCCTAATGCTTATCTGAAGTTGCAGTCTTTGTTTCTTCATATTCAAAGCCAGTGTAAACCAAAGGAACTCTGTGAGCTTTTACTACAGTTACTTTAAAATGGGCTCATAGTTTTTCTCACATAAAGGAATCTAAAAGCAGTAAGTTAAAAAAAAACAGGTATTAATTTCACTTTATTAGCTTACCCCAATAAAGTAACTGAGGTCTTTCAAAGCTTTAGCTGGTCAGCAAAATGTTTCTGCAAATACTGCACAACTTCTGATTTAAAGGATCATCCACTACTGTGTGAATAAACACTGTGCAATAAACAACACTGCTCCATTTGCAACTCCTCTGAAGCTTGCCAGTTCCTGATGTTTCACATAATCTTACACCTCAAGCCAATTTAGAAGTATTGTAACAGCAACTCTAAGGCTAACTGCTGCAGAAACATAGAGCAGTAATGTTTTCCCCATCCATCACTTCACAGATGAGAGAGGGATGGATAAATTTTTCGTTGACACCTAATAGAGCACACACAGCAAATGTTTACTCAGTTCTTCTGCTTTGAAGATATTGTCAAGCGCTCTGCTGACAGCCATTACTGTTCTTGCTTGTTTAGACACAGCTCTGAAATGCAGAGATATGAAACATGAAAAGTATCAGACTTCAGTGATTTCACAGTGTGATGACAATGTTATATATTACAAATCCATTGCAAATCCAAGTCTGAAAGACATACAAATATTGCTGTTTAAACTATAATTCAGGCTATTTGCAAGGAAAAAAAGAGCCTGTGACCTGCAGCTCTTCCTGAACTTCCAGCATTTGGAGTGCAAAAAAGGTATTCACTTCCACACAGTCACCAGGCATGAAATCTTACACTGACCACTTGTGGGGAAGTGGTACATGGGTAGTACATACAATACATGTGGTATTTATACAGTGTTTATCAAATTATTTCATTTAGTATCTTCTCACACCTGTGGAGACAGTACTGTTTCTTAGAGGAATGAGAAGAGGCACACACCAAAACCTAAGTTCAGCCATTGAATAAGCTGCAGTTATCTGTGTATTAAGAAAAAGCAAACAAAACAAAACCAACGATTTCAACATTTTATGGAGATCTAACAAGACCAGTTTTTTAAGTAATTTCTTCTGCTACTATACTTACCTTTCCAAGAAGCTTGCCATATAGCCAGAAGGGACTCCTGCTTGGAGGGACAGCAGTACTAAAGCTAGGCCAAGTTCCCAATAGAGCTGTATCCTGTTTACCGTTGCAAAAAAAGGCCAGTAGGAATTCACAACAAGCAGTGTGTATTTGCTTCTTGACATTTCATGTTAAAGGTTCAAGCTACATTATAAAGTCTTAAAATATCTACTACACAGAACTCAGCACTGCTGAAGAGAAGCATGCATTCGTTGGTGGGTATTTATAGCTTTCTCTGCCTCTACAATGAGCAATTTGGAGGAGTAAAGCTGTCAGAATTTTATTTCCATTCAGAAACTATGCCGTGATTTATGCTTGTTAAACTTTCCATGGTTAAATGTCTCATGACTCATTTTCTAGTAACTCCTTTTATTAAACTCATCTTACGATGAGCTGAAGCTTGATAATACCCACAGAGTGAACAGCACAGCAGTTTTATTGAAAACTATGGACATTTTGTTATCTGCCTTTGAACAATCATTAGCCTCTACATTGTGAGTCATAGTAAAAGCTGTGATGCCTATCTGTCCCATGATAGAAATTTAAAGCAAAATAAAAATGATGACATGAAGTGTAAAAGAAGTGGGATGTTTCTTTTAAGTACAGGCAGTGATATGATTTCCCTGCAGCTTTATTACCAACAAAATATACCTGGAAACAGTAAAAGATATAGAAGATTTAGGATAGGTAACATATTGAATAATCACAAAGAGGAAGTCAAAATATTCCAGAGAATACAACACAAGTAACAGAGAACCTTCAGTGAAATCACAGTTGGAGACTTTCCCAAAGATTCAGACCTCCCACTGGACATAAGCTTTAACAAGATACATGTAGCAATTATTCTCTCAAGTCCTACTAAGACTAAAGAATATATTTGCAACCCTGTAAATCCAGATTCATTTTTTTGTCCATTTCTTCTTATAAAACACATGCTTTGATAAAAAGCAGAAATGAAGCAATCATCATGATAAGAAAGCTTTCCTGTACTATGCATAGAGCAGGAAATGTTTGTAGGTATGTATTAATATTTGTTAAGGTTAATATAAATAATGTAAGCCTTCTTGGTATCCTTCCAGAAATTAAATTTGGTCACCTGAGAAAAAAAAAGTAAGAATTATCTTCTTATTTCTCTCGTATTTGTAGTCCAGAGAGTTGCATATGCTCAGTCAAAAAAAATCACATCACAGACTGATTTGGGTTGGAAGGGACATTAAAGGTCATCTAGCTGCAACCTCCCCGCCATGGGCAGGGACATCTTCCACTAGACCAGGCTGCTCAAAGGCCCTTCCAACCTGGACTTGAACACTTTCAGAGATGGTGCATCCACGGCTTCTCTATGCAACCTGTGGCAGTGTCTCACCACCCTCACGGTAAAGAATTTCTTCCTTATATCTAATCTAAACCTCCCCTCCTTCTGTACAAAGCCATTTCCCCTTGTCCTGTCACTATGTGCCCTTGTCAAAAAAAAAAAAAAAAAAAGAATCCTTCTCCAGCTTTCTAGTAGGCCCCCTTTAGGTACTGGAAGGCTGCTGTAACGTTCCTAGAGCCTTCTCTTCTCCAGGCTGAACGAGCCCCTCTCTCAGCCTGTCCTCATAGGAGAGGTGCGCCAGCCCTCTGATCATCTTCGTGGCCTCCTCTGGACTTGCTCCTACAGGTCCACATCCTTCTAACACTGGGGATCGAGAGTTGAACACTATTCCAGAAAGGGGATCTCATGAGACTGGAGTAGAGGGGAAGAATCACCTCCCACAACCTGCTGGCCATACTCTTTTTGATGCAGCCCAGCATATATATGATTGGCATCCTAAACTAAACTGTTAGGACTGACTAGCTGCATGGTTTTTAGAAAACCATTTGACCTGTTCTCTTTTCCCAGACTCCCCACTGTATGGCTACTGATTTTGTGAAAGAGACTTAGTATGGGTTTGACAGTCCAAAGCTCTGAAATGATATATGTAGACTGCATTGCGTGTGACCATTTCATGTACATAATTATCCCACATCACTCCTGGATATGAAGTACCATTAATTTAAAATGGATATGCTTAATGTCCAAACTCTATTTTGTAATGGCAAAATGGCAGTATCTGGAACAGGAATATTTCTTTTTGTTTGTCATGACAAATAGCAAATGCAAATAGTAATGAAAATTCAAATAAGGCAGTAATATAAATACAAGCAGTAATTGCTAAAGGTCACATTTTAGTGAAGAATTCTTATGCAGCATTAACTTCTTCCTCTCCTCCAACTGAACCTCACCTCTGCTAGAAACTTATATTTTACATGCATCATGTATTTTAACACAGTGTTGTTAAATCAGGCTACACCAAACACAAACACCAAACAAATACCACTACCATCATTTAACAGTGAAATAGAGGTAGGTTTAGGTAGACATCCCCAACTCACCCAGCAAAGCAGAGTAAAACACTGGTACTTGAAGACACTGCCCCTCCCTCAGTGTTACCTTGCTCTAATTTTTCTGATGCCTCCTTCAGAGCTTCCCTCTTTGGTTTCCATAAGCTTGATTTTCATGTAATTATATAGAAAACCATTACTGGTGATGAAAACTCACAGCATTGATCACAAAGCTCTGCCTTCCAGTAGCACAGGCTAGTGACAATGGCAAGTGGTGGCCCTGATGTAGCTCTTGCCATGTGATTACATGTTGCTGTCCAGAGTCATCTCTATTGAGTCTTGTAGTTCCAGAGCCCCAGGGCACAAAATAAGACAGATTTTTCAGTCGGTTAGTCATTCCTAATGTCCACATAACAGTACAGATGCTGAGAAAGACAGAGTGAGTCCAAAAAAAGACCAGAAAGCAGAAAGACTAAAGGAGGTTGATGTGTCCAGAAGTGAAATCAAATTGAAAGCTAAAGTCACAGCTGGGTATAAGGTTGTCATTGAGGTCCGTCCTCCAAGGACAAAGAGGATTAACAAAAAGAAAGGCACTTAAAGGCCTTTATCAGGTGCTAGCACAATTTAAACAATTGTAAGTACAAATCACAATAATGGCCATGAAATACTCCAGCATTTCTACGGACAGTGCCTCCATACATTTGCTGCAGACAGAAGTTTACAAAAGGCGTGAGTTAAAACATTTCTACAAGTGTGGTGCAAAGATAAAATGGTCTGTGCACAAAATATTCCTTTCTATTATATATGATCAGGCACTTCTATCACTTAGCAGAAAAGAGAAGAAAAAAAAAAGAAAAAACATGTTTCTCTTCCAGAAAGCCTTGATTTTTGCCATTCAAGGGCTGTGATGCATGCATCATTAATTTCTATGCAGAAAACATTGTTCACTTCAACCAGCAATTAGTGGTAACATTTCTATCCTGTGCAGTGATGAGATTTTTATGCTAATCATTACACAGCAGTAAATTAATCATTTGGGCACATTTAGATGGTATGTATATTTCATGAGACAGATACAGATATCAAGATCAGTTTGATATTTACTTATGGTAAATGGAAGTGTCTCAACTCATTATGGGGAAAGCATACTAACTCAATACACAGCCACGGCTGTTTGCAGTGCAGCAGCAAGAAGAACCACTTCATCTCCTGTTCAGGGAAATAGCTCTCACTCTTTGTTTTTAATTATTTTAAAGGAAGTAAAAATCTCACTGGACCACATAGAACCATTCAAAGAGACAGTGAAACTCCAGTGATGCCTTGATATACGAAGGACAAAAGCGCCACCTCAGTTTCCTATCCTGCAATTCCTTTACTACTTGCAAAATTACCTATGTTACAATATGCAGTTCTGAAGAGAGATTTTTCTTTACCATTTGTGCTATAGGCTAGTCAGGTAAATGAATTATGCATTGGCCTCATCCCTCTGTAACTATGTCTGAAAGCTTTGAGCTGTAGCAGAAAGGAAGGCTACCCAAGGGCCTCCCTTCTCAGCAGATGCAAGAGATTTGTAACATCTTGAGGAAAGTATTTATTTGAAATTTAAATTTTTGACATATAGTTAAATACTACTGCTGCTTCTTCAACTCTCAGCTCAGAGATCTTTGCAGGCAAAAAGCAATCTACTCCAGAGCTGATAGTGTGTTATTTTATCAGAGAGAAATGTACACATGGTCTCTTTATCATAGAACGTCATCAAAATACTTCTGAAAAGCACAGATTTATGGCAGCTGATCTTAACAGTAAGAGTAATATAAATAATATCTTCAGCTATTACTTTCTGAACTGAAGTTGAGATTCTCAAAGTTTAAAGGTGGCATGCCACTAGAAAGCAAAGTTACGTTGGCTTACCTGGATCACTTCAGAAGTGCTCTTCAATTGAAAATCGAGCAACCGATACACATTTAATTGCCACCAACTGAAACAGCATAATTGCTACACTGAACAGGGGATAAAGACAAACTATTGCACAGAATTACACAATCCCACTGGGAAAGGAAAGAAGCTTATTAGCAGACCTTCATTTATGGAAATTTTTGAGGGAGGTACATCTGAACAGGCAGGTTATCAGGACAGCACAGTGAACAGCTGAACCTATAGGTCTGAGAACTATCACAGATCAGATGAAAAGAACAGGTGAATCAAAAAGACAATGTCTTATTTTAATGAAATATTCTTATGTGTAAAAATAAACCTGCTTTTCAATTTGAGGATTAAAATATTTTTAATTTCACTATTTTATAAAAATAAGATGGCATCTTTGATTTTTGTGCAGTTTTTTTCAAAATCCACTCTGCAGTTTCTCTCTAGAGCTCTGTATCTGAAGTTGACACAAAGGCTAAATTTTCTTCAGGAGCACCATGGTCTTATTTTTTGCAACGTCTTATGTAGCCTGCGAGCTACATCTTAGGATGTGCTGTGGCACTATGCATGTACTGCAGCTCTCTTCTCCATTTCAGGAGAACTGCATTCTGGAAGAAATCAGTAATATTCTGTGAAGGTCCAAGGGTTTTAGAGACATCTGAGGATCTGTCAGTGGTAAGCACCACCAGCAATGCTCATTTCAAGCAAATCAGAAGAAAGAAGCATAGGCACAATGCCTTGAAAGAAGAGGAGATTTTTGCTAACTTCATTTCAATACTGTTTATTTCAGGAGAAAGTGCAGAGAATCTCCAGGCAGCTTTCCTGTTCCTGAAATGATTTGGTGGGAAATTTGAAAGTTTGGTGTAAAACTGCTATTATCATGGTAAGCAGATATCACAGTCATTAATTCTGCAAAAATGAATGGCTTGTCACTCAGCTATTGCTCAACCACAGAACTGATTAACAACACCAGGGACTGCTTGCCATTTGGTTTAATACTCCATGTTGTTTGTTACAATACGTGTTTGGTGTTGATTATAGTGCAGCAGTTATTCACATCGGTAAGTTTACTTCCTGTACAATTTAAAAGCACAAACAAGGATCACATCACAAACAAATGAGAAGAAATCATATACCTTTAGATATTCCCCAACACCACTTATATCTTCTCTACAGATATCCCTGAAACTCATCTGAATGTTCATAATCTTTGAGCTGGAAAAAAAAACCAAAACCAAAACCCAACGAAGTATACAAGAATCAAGTTCCTAAACTAACTGGTTTCCAGCAGGAGAAAGCATCCCTGCAAGAGAGGGGCAGCTGGGAATAGCTTCAGGAGCCTGAATCAAAATCTGCTTTTACACTGTGTTCAGATGTTAGCTGGCAGGTAGTGAAGGTCACAAATCAAAGCTGTGATGCCATTTCTGAAACATCATGGCATTTCAGAGAAAATCTGCCAGATGAGATTCTCTGCATGTCACAATGGTAAGTCTTCCATCAGAAAGAAAAGAACATGCACAGCTTTCCACAGGCAGGTGCCCGAAGAAACGTAGGACATCTGGGAGTCCTGAGGCTGGCTTCCTATCCTCAATGTCCTGGTTTATCTGAGTCTAATATGAAGAAATCTTGAGTAAGATTCAACAGTGTGAGCTGAATGAACTATTAAAAGCCCTATTATTTTAGCATTTTATCATATATTACCATTAAAACAGCCAGGGTTAGTTTTCTTATAACCTGAAACTGTGTAGAAACTATAGTATTATCTTCAGAGAGTAGAAAGAGCACTTTTATTAATAGTACATCATTCTTATGCATAGAGTGAAAGACAGAAAATGAAACCACAAACATGCATACTAATTCAATACATTAATTACTCTGATGCAACAAATTTATTTGGTATATTTTTCCTGCTGCATAAGATCACTTTGCATATAAATAGTTATTATACTGCAAAGAGTTATACCTTCACCAGAAACTTATAAATACATAAAAGAAGACATTTTAAGTAAAAATCACAAATGGAAGATATCAAAATGGCAAAAAGAAACAGGAATGTGTAAAAGAGCATGTGCTTTGAGGAAAACACATAATAATGCACAAAACCAGGGTGAAAAGCAGAATTTCCCACAGCTGTAGGCCACATGCATTAATGGACTCGCAATCTTTACTGAAGAATAGAAATCTTCTTTCTTGCTGTTTTATTACCTTGGCAACATCTCTTCCATGTCAGCAATTACATAGGAGACAACAGTCCAAACAGCAGCACAGAGATTCATCTGGTTTGGATCCTGAACTGTCATTGTGTCCCCTTGAGAATGATGAAACCAGAAGTATTTACTGAGGTCATCACGCAAGCTGGCACCTACAGAGAAAAATGGGCAATATTCCATTATAGGAATACAAATATTTAAAAAGGAATATAAACTTGAATCCATTCCTGGGCTGTTTATGATTAAATCCACATGCAACTGTATAAAGTTCCTAATAATAACTGCACAGAGCCGTGGCATGTGTAGTTTGTAGGTTTTAGGTTAATTAACTTGAGTGAGCATGAGGTAGCAATAACTCACACAGGGGAAAAGCCAACCTTCCCCTGGGAGACTTGTTTCCTCAGCAGCAGTATACACTCATTTTCCTCTAAGACTACCAGTGTCCAAGCAGGAGGATGCCTACAACAACACCACACACAGCGACACTTCCTCTGTTCTTCATCTCACTGCTCTGCTAACGAGTTACAACTGAGTTATGGATCCTCTCCTTGTTGTTATTTGTGTTGGGGAATGCTCTGCAATTTGCTTCTGCTTTTGACCTTCTGTTCATCATGAGGACGTGCTGTTTCAGAGTAGCTTTCCAGATAACCTGAGGTAACACAGATAACCCAGGACTACAGCACCCTCACAGAGGGGTCCTCATTAACCGGGGCAGAAGCAACTTAGGTCAAACCATGGTTCTTCCCATTCAGGAACCGAATCCCTTTCAGGATACACGGATGGGGAAGGACTACTCTTACCGAAGCCAGGTGGTCTCAGGGAGCACAATGCTGGTACGGCATCACTCATGGTCTCAAGGCAGACCAAAGAAAAGCGGAGCACGGGAAGCTGCTGCCTCAGTACGCACAGCAGCAGGGATGCCAGTGGGAGATTTTCACCCTGGCTATTTTCTGCCTGGTCCAGTCCTCACTGACCTTTCTAACATTCTGTCCCTTGCTATTTCTTCTCACCCAGTTCATCACCTCTGCTTCTTCTCTGGTTTTATCAGCCTCCATCTGCTTTGGTTTTATCTCCACTTTATCAAGTCATAGAATTATAGAATCATAGAATAGTTAGGGTTGGAAAGGACCTTAAGATCATCTAGTTCTAAACCCTCTGCTACGGGCATGGACACTTCCCACTAAACCATGCCACCCAAGCCTCTGTCCAACTCAGCCTTGAACACTGCCACAGATGGAGCATTCACAGCTTCCCTGGGCAACCCATTCCAGTGCCTCACCACCCTTACAGGAAAAAATTTCTTCTTCACATCCAATCTAAACTTCCCCTGTTTAAGTTTGAACCCATTACCCCTTGTCCTATCACTACAGTCCCTAATGAAGACTCCCTCCCCAGCATCCCTATAGGCCCCCTTCAAATACTGGAAGGCTGCCATGAGGTCTCCAAGCAGCCTTCTCTTCTCCAGTTCGAACAGCCCCAACTTTCTCATCCTATCTTCATACGGGAGGTGCTCCAGTCCCCTGATCATCCTCTTGGCCCTCCTCTGCACTTCTTCCAACAGTTCCATGTCCTTTCTATGTTGAGGACACCACAACTGCACACAATACTCCAAGTGATGTCTCATGAGAGCAGAGTATAGGGGCAGGATCACCTCCCTCATTCTGCTGGTCACGCTCCTTTTGGTGCAGCCTAGGATACTGTTGGCTTTCTGGGCTGCAAGCGCACACTGCCAGCTCATGTTCATTCTCTCATCAACTAATACCCCCAAGTCTTTCTCCGCAGGGCTGCTCTGAATCTCTTCTCTGCCCAACCTGTAGCTGTGCGTGGGATTGCTCTCACCCAGGTGTAGGACCTTGCACTTGTCATGGTTAACTTCATCAGGTTGGCATCAGCCTTCCTCACAAGTGTGTCAAGGTCCCTCTGGATGGCATTCCTTGCCTCCAGAATTCCACCACAAGTTTTGAAAATGAGTAAATACGATATTTTCACCCAGCACACTAACTCACCGCTTGCAATTCTTTTGCATTGATTCTCTTGGCCTGCCTGATGATCAGGGTTAGGAATTACACAGCTTCCTGTGCAGGACCTACCTGGCACAACAGGACCCCCTTTTTGCATGTACATGAAACTCAGAGAACAAACAGTAATATGAATTCACAAAAAAGAGCTACGGGCCCCAGGGGAAAACACAGACTGAGGCTACTCCTACTATGCCAAGTAAGACAGAAAAACCCCAGGAATGTTTTATCATAAAGACAAAGTCAATAAATTATTCATATATTTATTTACATGCAGTGGAAATCAGTATCAGATGATGAGGTCTTTGATAAACTCATGAGTGCTCATAAGAGTTAGTCATGATTTTTCCTGGTTTCCCTGAGATGCCTGAAGCCTTTGAAGAGAATGAAAGCAAAATTTCTCACAGTGGAACTGTACATTGCTATAATACATAGCTTTTGATCATTCATACAGTTATTCAGGACAGAATCTGGCTCTCACTGTGGTTAATAGGTATGTTTCTACTGCTGTAATGGGGACTGAGCTGGGACTGTTTGATTCACTGCTGTTTTAGAGAGAAGAAATAGAAAGGTAATGCATTTTATAATTCCATCCATGATGCATATCCTTTCATAAGAGAGACGATACACAGGAAGATCAAATGTTACAACATACGGTTATAGAGCATTGTGATTAATTTTATTGTAAAAGGTTCTTCTTGCCCTTAACAGACTTGTTTGTTACTGACTTTAAGCAACGCAATTGCACCCAAGTCATTGGATAGGACACATTCTGATGCTGAATTACAGAATCATAGGATCATAGAATCATAGAATAGTTAGAGTTGGAAAGGACCTTAAGATCATCTAGTTCCAACCTCCCTGCCAGGGGCAGGGACACCTCCCACTAAACCATGTCAC
>JASSUY010013185.1:0-11478 GCA_032466535.1 Forpus xanthops | reverse complement strand
GAGTAGAGGGGCAGGATCACCTCCCTCATTCTGCTGGTCACACTCCTTTTGATGCAGCCCAGGATACTGTTGGCTTTATGGACAGCAAGCGCACACCTCCGACTTATGTTCATTTTCTCATCGACCAACACCCACAAGTCTTTCTCCGCAGGGCTGCTCTGAATATCATCTCTGCCCAACCTGTAGCTGTGCTTGGAATCATTCCAACCCAGGTGTAGGACCTTGCACTTGTCATGGTTAACTTCATCAGATTGGCATCAGCCCACCTCACAAGTGTGTCAAGATCCCTTTGGATTGCGTTTCTTCCCACATAGCATCAAAGAGATACCAAAACAAAAAGAAAAGAGAAAAGAGATTAACAGGAACATAATTTCTCTTTCAATTTTTTATTTAAAGTTTGTTCTTTTCTCAAACCTCTCAAACTCACAACCCTTAAGTGGTCAGGGAGTAAATCTGTTGCATCAGTTGTTCTATCTGGGTTGGGCTGGCTGGAAGGCTTCCCCTGTGGCACATATCCCCATTGCTGCAAGCACCATGGAGTTCTTGGCTGCTTGAGCTATATGTTGCACAGATGTTTAGTGAGCTGCCCTCACTTAATAGCAGTCTTCAGAACTATTACTGTAATGAAAATCCAATTATTTCAGACATGTATTTTGGTGCTCGTATTAACCTATTCTTTCATGGGATAACCTGTAGTTGATAGCTGGCTTTAACGCCAATTATTTCATTATCCATTTTTCAAGTGGGCAGAGGCAATGGAGAATGCTAATGCTGTTTAGTGGGGTGCTGACAGCATTAGTTTTGCTGTCATTTAGTCTCAAATGATGAAATTACAGGCTAAGTTGCTTGAGTTACATGGCTACAGACACCGAAAGAGTTTCCAGTATACAGCTTATAAATAACACCAGAAGCCCTGCTGTTTCACCTCCTGAGTCATTCTCTCAAAAGTCTTTAAAATTCATGATTCAAACAAGGCAGAGGGAAAGCTTTCAGTTGGTAGTTTCAGTGGCTAATTAAATGAGGCTACATTGGTAGGGAGACAATATGAAGATTGCAGTACTTCTTGTTTTGCTTAATGCATTTGAGAATTAATCCTCTGGATACATTAAACAGACTAAATTGCAGCTCTGGATTATCACAGTTACTTCTGCAGTGCATTAACCTTTCACTTGTGGCAGAGGACTTGTGACAGCTGGAGATTCAATCTAAACCTGCATAAAATCCTATGAAATGAAGTCTCACAGAAAGAAGCAGTTCTACTCCATGAAGCACAGGTAGACCAGACTCCAAAATAATATCCTAAACAGCCCTTGACTGGAAAAAAAGAAACCACAAAAGCCGAAACAAAAGCAGATGAAGCTTCAACAGTAAAAGGCACTTGGAAGCTCTTCCTTCACTCTTCCATACTCTATCTTAAATCATAGAATCACAGACTCATAGAATAGTTAGGGTTGGAAAGGACCTTAAGATCATCTAGTTACAACCCCCCTGCCATGGACAGGGACACCTCACACTAAACCATGCCACCCAAGGTTATGTCCAACCTAGCCTTGAACACCGCCAGTGATGGAGCATTCGCAGCTTCCCTGGGCAACACATTCCAGTGCCTCACCACCCTTACAGGAAGAAATTTCTTCCTCAAATCCAATCTAAACTTCCTCTGTTTAAGCTTTAATCCATTACCCCTTGTCCTATCACTACAGTCCCTCATGAAGAGTCCCTCCCCAGAATCCCTATAGGCCCCTTCAGGTACTGGAAGGCTGCTATGAGGTCTTCACGCAGCCTTTTCTTCTCTGTCTGAACAGCCCCAACTCTCTCATCCTATCTTCATACGGGAGGTGCTCCAGTCCCCTCATCATCCTCATGGCCCTCATCTGCACTTCTTCCAACAGTTCCATCTTCTTTTTATGTTGAGGACACCACAACTGCACACAATACTCCAAGTGAAGTCTCACAGAACAGAGTAGAGGGGCAGGATCACCTCCCTCAACCTGCTGGTCACACTCCTTTTGATGCAGTCCAGGATACGGTTGGCTTTCTGGGTTGCAAGCACACACCTCCGACTCATGTTCATTTTCTCATTGATCAACACTCCCAAGTCAGTTAGGCTTAAATCAGGAAAATGAAGTAAAAGGGTGAGTCTTCCTAGCTGGTATTTTCTCCATTATAGTGACTGACAATTAATTTTTACCTGCTTTTAATCAGGTATTATCCTGCAAGAGGTAAATAACTCTTATCTTACTTAATTTTCTAATGGTCTTTGATCCTGGAGCTTATGAAGACTCAGCTGTACTTTGCTCATCAGATCCAGCTACAAATATGGCTATGAACTTATCTGAAAAAGCCCTGCTAGACCAGTGACACATGAGTTCTTTCTTCAAAAGCTGCATGGCTCTTCCATTGCTTTTGTGATTTTGGTCTCTGCAGCCCTTCTCCAAGCTCTGTGAACATCCTTGTTCAGCAACTCACAGATCCCTATTTCAGGGATTCTCAACTTAAGCATTACAATTTAGAAGAGTTATCTACCTCTGTTAGATGTCTACATGGATGCGTGTATGCATTCTGGGTATTTTAATATAGTTTATTTCATTTGTGTTTTCTTTCAAATGAGATATATGGATACATATATTATGCAGACACTAGGTAACAAAGTTGATACTTTTAAGATTGGTTCTTGGATTTATAAATCCTATACATTTTGCATTCTCTTTTAAACACTGCATAAAAGGGATGAAAATCACAGTGAAATCAACAATTTCTCTGATTTACAATTCTTTTTCATGTGTTTGTGTATGCCACAGGTCAGCAAAGCCGTTAAAATTTGAGCATGTGATTTATTTTAATGCCATTAAGCTTCAAATATCACACACAAGGGTTAAGTGAATATTGGGACCCATGTAAAACCATCTTTCCTAACCAAATGCATTTCTGTATGCCTAAGCTCTCTGTATAACTGCATAATGCAGCTGATGGTAAGTTTGGAACACAAAGTATTGCAGTGCTTTCTTCAAAATCCTCTCCTAGCCAAAGAACTTCCTTCTAACACCCAGGGCAGATCCTTGCTTTACCCTGTGCCAACAGCTTCCAATCCACCCCAGAAATTTGGTGGCAACAGGCAGCCCCTGAACAGTTGGAAGGTCAGATGTGAGGAGCAGGAACTTGTAAATGACCCATGCATCAGGGTTTTGAGAGTATTTCTGTTTGCAGTAACTGTTTGCACCCATTTACATTTTCAATCTGTTGGAGTATCTTCCTTGTATTTTACAGAGTTATTTCCTAACCCAAACTCACAATCCAGTTTAATGCAAGCCTTTAGGCCTGCTTTCCCAGAAGATGCTGGAGACTGAGAGGAAACATGAAAGTTTCCATTGAAGTTCCCTGTAGGCTCCAGATAAGATCTTAGATATGATCACAACTGGATGTTTAATCATAAAGTTCCTCTAGGGCCCTTGCCAGCAAGTAACTGACTCCTAGAAATGCCAATATTCATAGGACCCAACTAAGTGGAGTTCTCTTCTGCCCACATGGTGAACAAAGCCTCTTTATAATCATTCTGGTGCTTAAATAGTTATGAAAAAATAAATTGTCACCCTACTTTAAGTAAAAGACATCCTAAATGTGCTATAAGTCTGTTCTATTTTATATCACATGAACGGCAACTGCATTTATACAACCACACCAATAGGATGAGCAATGGTTTTTACTGTCCTAACCCACTGAGCCTACCAAACTTTTCAAGATCATGAGGGATTTTAGGTGTAGGATCATCAGACAAGGCTGGAAAATACAATGGCTACAACAGTAAGATACCTTTCAAAATATCAGTGATTACTTTGATTGATGTCTACTTGATTTTTAAACCAATATAAGTTATTTCCTAATAAATGTTAGATACTCCAGATATTTGGGATGAAATACATCCTTCATTTGATCTACAAGCCAGTGTATATTTAGCTAGTTCATTATAATAGAAAAACACAGAGGTACTTGAAACAAAGTTCAGCTCTGATCTTACTGCAAGGTTCAGGGCTGTTCAGATCCAGGAGTTTTGAGTCATTTCTGAAACAAAGCTGTGGTAATCCTTCCCATTCTAGTCTACAGACCATGTTGTCCCACAGGCTGTGAATTCAAAGTAGCAGGAAGGAAAATAAACAATTCTAATGATTCGATGTTTTTAAGCAATAAATTGCATATTTTTGTCAGCAAAGCTGTGAAGAAACAACATACTTTAACAACAAGAACAAAAAAGGGATTAAGGTACAGTGAAGACACCTGCTGCAACACTATTGTCCCCGGTCTCAGAATCTTTCTGGTTTTAGTGTATTATCAAATTATATGCAGCCCCTTCGGAAAAGGAAACGGGAAATTAAAGGATTTCTGTCCTTTAAGGGAGGGAAGGACAGAAATTTGTCGCACCTGTTCTGACTCTACAGTGTATCCCTAACTGTATGTGGGGTTTGGCTAATCCACTCAGCAGAACTAATCCTAAAAGAAGGCACAGTAAATAAAGCAATGTCCCTAACTGGCATGATTCTTCCAACCCATAAATTTGAGTTTCTATGATAGCTATTTTGTCACTGTGCAAACAGTGAGTGACCTGTCAAAATGCAAATATGTTAAGAGTGAAACAGAAGTCATGCAAGCTCGGAAGGGACACTAAGAGAAGCTGACAATTAATTTTAGATTGAAAGGTTAATCTGCGTACTTCCAGAGACAGAGCCTTAGTCCTACCAGTAAATACAAACAGCATTTGCTTTAAAGATAGGTTTATTGCATTTGTTGTATTACAATTCATAGAACATGCTGTTTCCTTATAAATTTGAGGGTTTGGTTTGGCTTTTGTTTTGTTTGGTTTTCATTCAGATTAAATCTATATGGTTAAATGCTCCATTTAAAATACAGAAAGCAAAGACTGGTTAGGTGAAACTTCATAGAAGCAGAACAAGGCACTAGAGTATCCAGCTGGCCTAGGTGCCAAGCTGAGAGCATAGCTTTGAAAAACCTTCTCCAGACGCCATTTGACCATTTCCATTGCAATTGTTGCACAAATCAAGGGTTAATATATATTTTTTTCACCATGTGGGAATAAAAATGTTCAATGCCCAATTTTAAACAATATGCTTATGTTGCTCAGTGCAGCTTTTACACAGATTTCATGAGCAGATCCAAATGGCACCTTTTACATATGATACAATAAATGCGGATGATTTGGTAACAGTGATCAGACTCTATGCAATACAAAGCAGGCAATCCTCTATTAGTTTAAATACTCCCTACCATCTTTCTGGTATATTATGCTCATGCTAAAACTTAAAGTGGCGCTTAAAGCTGTATAAATTGAAGTAATTTCATGTTGGATTTAGTCAAAGAACTCAAGCACAACCACACTCTTGTAAAGCTGCTTATGGTGCTCCATTCAATCACCACCTATACAGTAATGCAAAGGGGGAAAAGAACCAGTGATGATGACAGCAGCCTACAGCAAGATTATTACTGAATAATTTCCATTGTTCGAATAGAAGCTGGAATTTAATACATTCCTTAAAAAATCTTAATCTCTGCACTGCTATGCTTGCCTTTTATATGAGAAAGACATGCTCCCCAAATGCAAGTTTTCATAACCAGAATCCCATTTGACAGCAGTCAGGGCATCAGACTAAGATTAGGTGGATTCAGATGTTCGTTCTCACCAACTTGCCTTCCTTTTCATTACTCTACTAACACTTCTTGAATCAACTGAAATGTTTCCTACACTATGTTCCTCATCAAGAGAGGTCTGAGAATATATATAAACCTTTATGAAAAAGTCCAAACCACACAGGTTTCATTGGAAAAGAGTAGATACAACCACTGGTTCTTTTCAAATACATAAATTGAAGACTTTTTTTACACAGCAAACATATACCTATACCAGCCCTCACATAATTTAAAACCTTCCAGGAGCCAAAGGTGCACTTGCTAAATACACATGCTGTAAGGTCAAAGGACTGCAATGATTACTCAAACTGGAATTAAAAGTCTAACCTAAAAATATCATCTGTATGAAAAAGTTTTACACTGTAGCCAATATTTATTTCACTTTCACATCCTCACTTTAAAACTGACAGGCATGTGATAGTAAAAGTAAAAAAAAAAAGGAAAAGAGAAGGATTTTTCTCTCTTTAAGATCCATCACTGTAAAATAGACTTGCATGATTATTGGCTGAATGGCTTCCATTTCCCACTCAGAAGAATAAAATCTGGCAGGTCTCATTAGTCCTGGGTAGCTCAACCTTAGCCTTAGCTAGTATCAGATTCCTCAGAAGAGGCAAAAAAAAGGCACTACCTTTTCAGAAATGCAGCCATTTAAATCAGAATGCATTGAATAAATAAGGGAAAATTTCCCTGCCACATATTCTTTTCAGGGTCAAAAACCAGACAAGTGAGATTTTAAATGAGTAACTCATTCCAGGTAAGTACAGTCAAATTGTTCCCAGGCTGATAGACTGCCATCATGTCCCATCGCTGCCAGCAGGGTCCACAGCTGTGACTCCAATGGTGGCCCTGGGTTTGGCAAAAGACAGTGTAGCAGAGAAGGCAATAATAATTAGTTCAATAATTAGATTCTGTCTTGTGTTGCACACCGAGACCCCAAGGCTTATCTGGAATTAGATGAGGTACCAAGAGTGCCTTTAAAGCTACCTATTTTAGTGAATGGAGCAGCCAAATATCTTGTTGAAACAGTGGAAAAGAAATCACACTTTTTCCTGTCTCAATGGATTTAAACTGCACTGTAAATCAAAAAGGCAAAAAAGAATGATCAGAGAGAAGCAGCAAAAGGCATGGAATAGTGCTATACACAATGGGGACATGTATTCAAACTACCTGGTTTTTTTTGCTGCAGAAACAGTGCTCTACACATAAAACATGGAGGCAGATGTTTTTGACCAGGTAAGCTGTGACAAGGGCTGAGAGAGTGGCCCAAATCACAACTTGCACAGCTTGGGGAGGTGAAGCCAAGGCATGGCTGGTTGGAGAGGACCGACATATGGGCAAAGCAGCAACCCTGCCCTTTCCACAGAGGCAGCAGAGCTGGCTCAGCAGGCAGGAGCATTCATGCCTATTAAATTATTACAGGAGTGTTTCTTAGCACTTTCTTACCTCAGGCCCCAGGGACCATGTGCAGTCTCCTCTCTTGCTCTCTAATTAGAAACTGGAAGTCATTACTTGGGTCAAGGGACAGTGAAATTAAATTGTCACTAGGTTGAGTATATTGAGTGAAAAAGTTTTTAAAGATATCAAGATAATTCCATCAAAACCACTGCACTATGTCTCAAAATCATTTTACTGTTAGTAGCTTTCCTGGCAGCTACTTTTCTGACTGAAAGAGAGGAGCTTTTCCTTACAGAAAAGAAAAAAAGCAAATGACATTTTAAACCATGTGATGATCCTTTTTTTCTCCCAGGGGCATCCTGAAATAAGACATATAATATGACTGGAGTATTGGAATGGAAGGATACAGGCTCTTCAGGAAGGACAGGCAGATGAGATGAGGAGGGGTGCACCCTCTGTGTCAATGACCATCTGCAGTGCATGGAGCTCTGCTTGGGAATGGACAAAGAGCCAACAGAAAGCTTATGGGCCAGGATTAAATGGAGGCCTGGGAGAGGTGACATTACATTGGGGGTCTGCTACAGGCCACCTGACCAGGAAGGCTGAGAAGATGAGATCCTGTATAGATAGATAGGAGTGGCCTCATGTTCACAAATTCTGGTCCTCATGGGGGACTTCAACCACCCTGATATCTGTCAGAGGGAAAACACAGAAAGGCGTAAGGAATACAGGGGATTCCCAGAATGTACTGATGACAACTTCTGTCTCCAAGTGATAGAGGAATCAACAATAAGAGGTACAAGGCTGGATATTGTTCTCATCAAAAAGGAAGGGCTGGTAGGGAATGTGAAGCTCAAGGGCAGCCTCGCTTCAGTGATCATGAAATGGTGGAGTGTGAGATCTTTGAAGCAGCAAGGAGAGCACACAGCAAGCTTGCTACCCTGGACTTCAGGAGAGCAGGCTTTGGCCACTTTAGGAGTGTGCTTGGTAGGCTACCATGGGATAGAGCCCTGAAGGGAAGATGAGCCCGGGAAAGTTGGCTAATATTCAGGGATCACCTCCTCCAAGCTCAGGAGCAATGCATCTGAACAAAGAAATCAGGCAAAAATACCAGAAGGCCTGCATGGACAAACAAGAATCTCCAGGACAAATCCATAGACAAAAAGGAATTCTACAGAGTGCAGAAGCAAGGACAGGTAGGTTGGAAGGAATGCACAGAAATTTTCCAAGCAGCATAGGGTCAAGTTAGGAAAACCAAAGCCCTGATAGAATTAAGTCTGTCCAGTAATGTCAAGAGCAACAAGAGAAGCTTTAGTAGTTGCATTGGTGATAAGACGAGTGAAAATGTGGGCCCTCTCCAGAAGGTATTGGGAGACCTGGTTACTCCAGCCACACATTTGAGGTTACTCAGAGGAGTTGTCGATTCCCCATCCCTGGCAGTGTTCGAGGCCAGGTTGGATGGGGTTTTGAGCAATCTGGTCTAGTCACTGCCCATGGAGGGAGGGTTGGTACTCGACAATGTTTAAGATCCCTTCCAACCCAAACCGTTCTATGACTCTATGATTCTATGACTCTAATTAAGAATCATGATTGCACAAGAATATCTGTCCTAAAATGTAGCCATCAGGTTTTGGTGGACAAGAAAAGTACTCACAGTGATTAGGAACTAAAGGAAGAGGGGAGGAAGACTAAATAACTTTCTCCAGTGCTACTCATTTAGCACAGCTTGATGATTTAAGATGAAAGGTGTGTATAATTTGAGATGTTTTCAAGATCATAAATGTCTAAAACTTGTCAATCAGTTTAAGCTGCACAATGAAATCTGTTTCTTAGATAGAAGTTACAAGGGTTAAAATTGTTCAGATCAAGCAAGCAAGCTGCTGCATTGGAGTGATGAAGCTCTGACATGTTCAGCCTGTGGTCCTCACACTCTAGCACAGCAAGAGAGAAAGAGCTGCCCTGTCAGACTCCATCTCCTTCATGCTACTGGCAGTTACAAGCTCGAGACTAATGATGGCTAGAGACCTAATAATAACTTTTGAAGCTGGCAGTGGCTCTTCTGTGTAAACAGCTTAGGAACTTCTCTAGCCCATTTGCATGGGAAAAAAAAAAAACAAAAAACCAAAAACAAACCAACCCACCCCAAGAATTAACCTAGGCTTTGCCAAAACTAGGGTTTGTAGCTGTTAGTAGCCATCTATTTCTGCAGCTTTCTTCATACAGGCAGGGAACAGAGACTTCAAAATGAGAATGCTCTGCAGTTTGTTTGAAACTAGTATAGACAATGTAAGGGCAAACTGCTGCATAGAAAACTGCTGCCTGTTTCTCTGGGGCTGCTGTTGACTCAAGGGCTGAGGTCACTTTGTGAGATGCATCAGTTAAAACCCAAGTGTAAGGGGAAATAGCAACTGCCCAGCCTTCAGCAATATTTTTCTAAAGGCTTCTTTTGGTGATGTGTAGCACATATGTGAGCCCTTAATTCTGCTCTGAAACGCAAATGAAAAGACACTTAACAATTTCTGGTTTTAACTTGAAAATCCATGCAGCTTATTTCAGAGTCTCTGTTGTTTGGAAGTGAAGGGCTGCTGCTGCAGAGTCTTGTCTGCTTATAGATTCAGTTAGCATAACTATTCACCTTTTCTGAGCTGTTCATATATGTCTCTCATGTATTTTTCATTTATCTTTCCAGAGATGATGATAGTTTTGTTGGTGGTTTCCACCTTTAGTCACAACAGGACAATCTGATAAAAACTGGAACTAGTCTTATTCGGGTCCACATCAAATTCCAGAGAGTAGCTTGTATAACATAAAGGTTGGTTTACTTGGATTAAACTACTAATATAACTCGCATTGTCCGGTTGCAGTAATACACGATGCAAAGAACTAAAGTTTCATGGAATCCATAAGACAGGCAGAACTTGTTTATACAAATCAACATCTTTTACTATCTTTCTTTCTTTGAAGACATAGAGCTGATCTACCTATAGAAGCTACTTCTGGAATGCATTCTAACTTTGGAGAACCTCCCAAACATACACCTACAGTCAATGCTTTTAATGTCAGGCAAAAAACTACTTTGATCTCCAGATACTACCAGAATACAGTATGATCCAGCACTTCAGTCTGTGTCTTCAGCACACATGATGGCTCCCTTTGAACTAACTTCCTGATCCTATAAACATGTATGAAAGTTCAAAGTTATAGTATTCACTAAGGACATCACAAGAGACAAAGAAAATTGTGTATATTATAAGGTCCATCCAAACTGCATGGACAGTGCATTCAGGGAATCAAAAAAGGAAGGATGTGTGGAGTGGGTCACCACAGGGGTCTGGGACTATTTGGTATTTTTATTATAGACCAAAATGATGGAGTCAGGGACGTATAGCAGGGACACAGAAAGCATAATGAGAATTTGTGAAGTGACCTCCACTAACAAGATACTTGAAAAACAAAATCACCCAGGATGACAATCAGTAGGGGCAAATACAAACTATTACATGAAGAAAGAAAAAAATTAACTGCACATAAAAACCTGCTGAAAGAGGAAATTAAAAAAACATGTTTCTGGGCTCATAATGGAAAGAAAAGAGAGGTAATGCACTTAAATTGCAGCAGGAATGACTTAGGATTGATAGTAGAAAAACCTTCCTAAGAACTAAGCACTGGGGCAAACCAGTTGGTCTATTTTTCCATTACAGTAAGTCTTCAAGAGCAGCATAAATAAACATGAAAGAAAGGACACAAGCATCGGCAAGACCATGCTGGAACAGAGGCTGTTTAGAGGCTCTCCAGAGACTTTCTTGCCAGTTCTGTGGCTTTTTGAAACTCTTCTGTTTGTATGCATTTCTGAAATAGCTCCTTAACAGACTACAGATCTTCTTTCTCTGGCGCTTTACTTGACCCGTGGCTACAGCCAAGTTTGGCCTGCAAGGCAGAGGGAAATTAAGGATCACTATCCCAAGTGAGCCTTGCATTCAGTCACCAAACTTCTGGAGCAGCCTCACTGCATTTTACGAACAGTCTACAAATAAGAATTTTCGATCAGAAAGATGTTCTGCTCCTAAATATTTCACATGAACTGCAATGAATGTGTGCATGGAAAATGCTGCTAAAAGTCCTTTCCCCTTTAGGGAGTAAAAGGCATAAAATGTATTGAAAATCACTTCTGTGATTTCACCAACGTTAAGTTTGTTTCTTTCTTTGCACCTGTTTGCTCAGAAATGGACAACTGAGCAGTGATGTTTCTCAGCCTGTTCCCAGCACCCTCCACTGCGTCTTGGTTGTTGTTGCTGTTGGCTCAGATTTGGGAAGTGTGAGATGTGTAAATATGATCCGTGTCAATAAAAAGACTAATACAGAATTAAGTGATCTATTCCTTGTATG
>JASSUY010013184.1:24053-39139 GCA_032466535.1 Forpus xanthops | reverse complement strand
CCCGTTCACAGGGGGGCTGCCATATGCAGTGACATTATTCTACCCAGCTATGGAAAAGACCGAGCACAGAAACAGCACAGAGTCACCCTCTGGACACGTTACACAGTTGGTAACTATTCAAGTTAACTATTTCGCTATAAATCACCCGGGAGTTACCAGATTCAAGCCTTCCTATGTTCAAAACCGGTCAGGCCGTGCTCCGACCAGCCGCTCCGGGAAGGTCCCAATAAACCCCCACGCTGCTCCGCCGCCTCCCTTTCCTCACCTTCTCCCCGCGGAGGCGCTTGAGAGCGGCCCCGTAGCCGCCTCATACCCAAGGCGGGCAGCGGGCCCCCGGCTGAAGCCGGCGCTGCAGCCACCGGAACCTTAGCGCGGCTTAAACCGCTGCGCCCGTCGCTGTGGAAACGAACGGGAGACGGGAGGGCGAAGGGGACAAAAACCTTGTGGCGCAATCGGGACGCTCCAAGGAGTGGGGCTGGGAGGAGCGAGGCCTGGTCCCCCTAGAAGGCTGAGTGTGGATCGCTATCTGAGCCGGCAGGCTCTGACACCGGGGGCCTGCGGACGCAGCGAGGGACCGACACCCACAGTAGACCAAGCCACCACAACCGCGGTCTACCTGGCCACTGTGCATGCTGGCCTTCTGTGGAGGAACATGTTGTCTGGGGGCAAGCAGGGGTTTTACGTGAGAAAGGGCTTTCCCGCAGAGTAAATGTGGATTGGAAAAAGCCTGCACCATGCCTCCAACCCCACCGTTCATCCCAAAGGGAGGTGGTGAACCCTTCTGAGAATTAGGAAGGCCTGAGGGACCCCTTAGGAGGAGCAAAGGGTGCCTGTGTTTCCCCTCAAAGCCAGATATGAAGTGTTGCTGGTGATGCTGTGTTTTTATGAAAACACCAAGAATTTGCAGCTGGAGGTGTTGGAGCGAGACCAGAGAAGGTTCATAAAGGGAGACCTTACAGCAGCTCCAGTGCCTAAAGCAGCTGCAAGAAACCAGGAGAGAGGCTTTGGACAAGGGCTTGTAGGGACAGGACAAGGGAGAATGGCTTTAACCTGACAGAGGGGATGCTCAGATGAGATTTTTGGAAGGAGTTCTTCCCTTGTGAGGATGCTGAGGCCCTGGCACAGGATGCCTTGAGAAGCTGTGGCTGCCCCGTCCCTTGCAATGTTCAAGGCCAGGTTGGACAGGGCTTGGAGCAATCTGGTCTAGTGGAAGGTGTGCCTACCTGTGGCAGGGAATTGGAACTGGATGAGCTATAAGGCCCCTTCCAACCCAAATCAGTCTGGTATTCTGTGACTTTGCAGGTGCCCGGGTCTGGGATGCTCTGGGAACAGGCAGTGGAAGGACTGGCAGCTCGTTGTGAGCTGGAGCCATTCGTCCCACTCCCTGGAAGCTGTTAGGGAAATTCCCTTCCCTAACAATTATATCAACCAGTCTTTATAGTTAATAGATATATTCAGATTATACAGTGCAATGTTACAAGGTAGTGGAATTTTACTGGTGACTCTGTTATTTTTCATGCTTAAGAAAAATAAACGAAAGCACAGCCTAGCCCTGAAGTAAGGACTTTCCTTCATGGAAGTGGTCCATGAAGGACAAAGGGTACCCTAGGTCAACCAATAAAATATCAGCATCCCAACCACTCTGACACAGCTTCAGAACCCTCCCAGCATCTTCTGGCATCACAGTAACCCCAGCAAAACTCCAGGGACATCTGGATCAACAAGCAAGCAGCAAGACTGCTGGAAAAATGTAATTTCTTTGCAAACTTTCATTGTGATTAGTCCCAGTAATGTGAGTGCTTGCAATTAGCAATGTTGTCTTGTACTCGAAGGTTTGATGGGTACCGGAAACCTGTGCAAAACCACCTTTGGGGTGCCCAATTTGGCTGGGACACCTTGTACAGGAATAAATATTTATCCTTGGAGTTCTCTACTGTGCATCCAGGCTCAGCCCTCAGCAGAGCCCTGCAAGCCTCTCCTCCAGGAAAGCAGCGGTGCCGATCCTGGCTGCTGTCAAGCGGAGCTGGTGGCAGTGCAGCCGTGGGTGCATAAGGACCTCTTTATGAGCCTCCTGCTGTCTGTGCACAGCAGCTGCTTTGTGCAAGGGGCCAGCCGGACACTCACCTCAGAAGGCCTCTGTTTGCAGAGGGAAGGGTGTTCTGAGAGCAGCGTGTCCTTCACTTGCTGTCCCCAAAGGCCCTCATCACCTTTTCAACCTCCAGCTGCTGGAAGCTCTCCCTGTGCATTGGTCTGGCCATGCTGGCATGGCAGGGGGTTTCCATGGAGTGTGGGGGGCTGCACCTCTTGTGTCCTTGCTGCCCACCCCTCCTGAGTCAGGAGCAGGGGAGCAGCTCAAGTGCTCAGTGAGCTGCAGAGCTGCAGCTTTAACTGCCCATATGTCAGCTTCTGTTGGAGCTGTTGCAGAGGGAAGTCTCCCAGCCACAAGGAAGCATAGCCTAAAGGAATCATGGCCCTAGTCACTGTCCCCTCCTTGCCTAGAGTCAGGGCATCCCACTGCACCTTCCTGATACCTGCCAAAGGGGCTGGCGATGAACCTTGGCTGTGCAGGACATGTAGGACAGCATGTGCAACCCATCTCCCAGTCCTGCACTGGGGGGAACTTCAGTGTGGCCCCCAACAACACTGGTGCTGGTAAGAACATGAACAATATATGACCCCATGATACCGGCACCCTGAACTCTGCAAGAGCACCCTGCTGTGACACAGACCCCAGCTCTCACCAGGAGCCTTGCACCAGGAGCATGGGGCTGCTCCCATGCAGCCAGCAGAGCAAGGAGGACACCCTTCTTACAGCCACTTTTCTTTTATTAGAGGTTTATTAGAGGATACAAGGAGCTGGACCATGCCACTTGTTGCCAGCTCTCTGCCAAGCCCCCTGGTGTGCCAGGGATGCTGGCAGAGGCAGGCACCCCTGGACTCGTCCCCCATTACCCACAGGGTTTTCCTTGTAGCCTTTGTGACAGGTTTCTGCTGTGGTGGCTTTGCCCTACCAGCCTTGAGCATTACAGGAGAGGGGTGTCTCTAATTGGACAAGAATTGGGAACACTGAGCTGAACCCCCTTCATTACTTCCTGGAAGAGGCCCAGGCTTGGCCCCACACCCACCTCCAAATGGGGTCAAAACTCATATGGGGACACAAAGGCTGTGATCTTGAAGACATGCTTGCCCAGGAGGGCCTTGCGGGAGAACTCGCTCATCTCCAGCTCCACCTCCAGTGTGGCTGGTCCCACCACGGGGCTGGTGATCACCAGCTCTCCCGCTTGCCGGCTGGAGCGCCTCACAGAAAAGACACCCTGGCCCTGGCCACCAGTGATGGCAAAGCGTAGGCTGTCACCCATGAAGCGGGTGGCAGTCATCTTGAAGAGCACGTGGGGCACAGTGTGGTTGGCCCGAAGCGGCAGGTAGTGGAAGGAGATGGAGGTGGGGGCCAGGCGGCAGGCTCGGCTCTCCACTGGGCACGGGTTCCTATCACACTGGCTGTCAGGAGAGAAAGGGAACCGCTGTTCAGTGCTGTGCTTTGGCTCTCAGGGAGCTGCCTACATCCATGCCTATTAGCCTAGCCAAAGCCACAGGCTGGGCAGAGCAACCCAAGACAGCCACATCTAAGTGTGCCCAGCATCGGATCTCTGTCCCACCCTGCGTCTACCAGGGAAACGCCATGCCTTGCAGAAATGTAGGGTCACACTCTGAGGGGTACCGTAGTCCCAGCTGGATGCCAGGGATGGAGCCAGGCTCAGATGTGCAGGATGTCCCTGCTCATTGCAGGGGGTTGGAATAGATGCCCTTTGAAGGTCCCTTGCAACCCAAACTTCCCTGATTCTATGAGCAGGAGCAAGGATGCTCCTCTGATTGGGTGGCTTGTGCTCATCCATAAAGCAATTCAGCCTCAAGAATGGGGCCAGGGGCTTGTTGCCTGCTCAGTAACAGCTGACACCACTGCATGGGTGTGCAGCATGGCAGCATGTGCAGGCTGCTGCTCTGGGGGGACAGGAACTTGGATAAAGCCACCATGTATTGGAGTGCTCCCATCTTCACCCTCAGCCACCAATGGGGAACATGCCAACCACACCCAGGCAATTTGCCACACAGTATGGTCCCCTGGACCAGAGGACCCATCACCAGGGGTGATGATGCAGCCCAAATACTCACAAGGCAGAGGTCTTGACATAGCTGGTGTTGTGGCGTGGTGGGGGGCACTTGGGGCGCACGCAGCGGTGGCCCCCAAAGGTGTTGATGCAGATGTCACCCTGAGTGCAGTTATGCTGCTTCCTGGTACACTCATTCACATCTGCAGTGGTGACAAGGGGTGAGTGGAGCTGTCCCCATGGTCCCATGGGATGCTCCCTCCCCTGCTCCCACCACTCTTACCCTCACACACATTTCGGTCGGAATGGAGGAGGTAACCAGGTGGGCAGAGGCAGCGGTAGGAGCCAGGGAGGTTAAGGCATTCATGGAGGCAAAGCCGGGTCTGGGGAATGGACTGGAAGAGCTGGCACTCATCCACGTCTGGAGGGGTTCAGAGTGGGGTCTTGTTATGGCCAAGCCTTGATTTTCCCACCTCCCCACCACCTTTATCCATGTTTTACCATGGCACATGCCGCTGTCTCGCATCTGGAAGCCAGGGTCACAGCTGCAGCGCTGGGAGCCCAGGTGGCCCTCGGCACAGCGGGGCTGGCGGCTGAAGGAGGTGTTGCTCAGTGTCACCCAGTCTGCAGTAGAAACGGGTGTCAGTGCTGGGAATAGGGCAGGGGGAGATGCTGGGGGCTGAGGTCCCAGGGGGCTGCCTGGGAAGGGGGGATGGGTGCAGCATAGTCCCCATGAGAATCCTCATCATCCGCAGCCCAAACCTGGGCACCTACAGGAGTAGACGGGGCTCTGGCAGCTGGGGCCTGACCAGCCCCGGGGGCAGAGGCACGTGTAGCTCTGATTGCCATCCACACAGGTCCCGCTGTTGGCACACGGCTTGCTGGAGCAGTCATCAATACCTAGGGAGAAGGAACTCATGAGCACCAGCTGGAGAAGCTCATCCTTGCTCCATCCTGCTGCCCATTGCTGCAGCCTCTGGACAGCTTTCCCTGCAGCCAGGGGAGCAGAACAATGGGACCCCATGGCTTGGGGTGACAGAGGAGCCCCCAGGCATGGCTAAGCCTATGGCAATCTGACCACACTCCACCTTTGCAGGAGGGCTGGGTGCCGCTCCATGTGCGATCATGCTGGCATGTGCGCGTCTCGGAGCCCACCAGCTGGAAACCAGCATCACAGACAAAGTGAATATCGTGGCCTATCCGCACACTCTGGCCCAGCACCCGTCCATTCAGGAGCCCCACTGGCTGTGGACAGGTCTCTGCAGATAAATAGACACAGGTGAGAATGGACATTGACAAACTGGAGCTGACCCCAGCCCCAGTGAGGAGCTGCGGTCCTTTGCCCAGGCTGCTTGCTGGGGATGCAAGGGTCAGAGCTGGTGCCATGGGGATGTCACCCCCATAATGTCCAGGCTGGGGTTACCATTGCGTTTGGTGGCTGGTCTCTGGAGGCGGCTCTGGAGGACAAGGAGCTGCTGCTGGAGGCCATGCGTGCTGCGCAGTTGGGCAGCCTCCTGTGCTGCCAGCAGCCTCTGCATCTGCCGCACCACACTGAGTGCCTGCTGCTGGCTCAGGCACTCCTGGGGGGACACAAGGACATCCCCATCACTGGGTGCCATCACCACCTTGCCACAGTGTGGGGATACCCTCCCAAGCAGCATCATCTTTCAGGTTTTTTTGGATGCAGAGGCCCTTCCTCCCCAACCCAGTGCAGGGTCTGCCCCTGCTCCTGTGTCTGTTCCAGCCTCAAACCATCTGTCTCAGCACTTGAGTGCTCTGGAGCACCTCAGAAGCTCTGGGTGGGTTTAGCACCATCTTTCTGCGGCAGACAAAAAGCCCCATGACCATCCCTCCACAAACCTGGGCAGCCCCATGGGCACCATCACCATGCCATATCCTTCACCCCGGGGTGATTACAGGGTGTGTGGTGTCAGAGGTGGGTGCTGAAAAGCCCTCAAGCCTGCAAGGGAGCTGGCAGGGGGCAGGAGGGTCCTTACCTGGCCACTGCCGAGGGGCAGCTGCAGGGTGCCCATGGCCAGCCAGGCTGGCAGCAGGACGAGGAGCATCATGCACAGGCTGGATGAAATGAGGTGCCGTCGGTGTGGCTCTGCCACTCTCCTGGGCTCGCTGGGATTTATCCATGGCATGTGCCCAGGTGTTTGTTAGTTTTTCCCCCTGCTGAGGCCAAGCTTCAGGAAAGTTTCCCTTTGGCACTAGCACCAGCCTCTCCCTTCCCTTCCCTCTCCGCACATCAGAGGCTTTGGGGCCTTTCATGTCACAGGGCTAGCAGATGCCGGGGCCAGGCAGTGGCTGTCACGGCACTTGCTGCTGTGCCGGTGGTGCTGGGCTCACCCCACATCCAGCCACAGCTCTGGGGGAGCCTGCACTCAGGGCTGCAGGAGGAGGCTAATCCTGAGGGTTTGCTAAGTGTGGGAAAATCTCCAGGAGAAGGGAAGGATTTAGGATCGGTGGTGGGGTCTAGCTCGCCAGTGGGGCTGGGGATGCTGGGGATGCAGCTGGGCAGAATCAAGGTCTCGCCCGCCTCAGCATGGTTTTGCTGAGTTCAGCCATGGCTGCAGCTTAGAGGGGGACACCAGGGCTCTGCTGCAGCCTAGAGTTGGGGTGCAGCTTGGCATTACAGTCAGCATTAACATTAAGGTCAGGATTAATGTGAGAGTGAGCATTAGGGTTAGGGTTGGGGTTAGGATTACCCCAGGTAGGGTTAGGTTAGGGTTAGGGTTAGAGCTGGGATTAGGGTTATATTTAGGGTTAGGGTTGAATTTAGTATTAGGGTTAGGATTTGGGTTAGGGTTAGGGTTAGACTCAGGGTTAGGGTTAATGTCAGGTTTGGTGCTCGGTTTAGGTTTTAGATTAGGGTTAGGAGTAGTGCAGGTGCAGATGTACAGGTTTGGATGAGGTTTGTTGTTATTATTTACATGAGGGCTGGGGGTTTAGGCCAGAATTAGATTTAGGCTCAGCTTTAACAGGGTGAGAGAACTGATGGATTCGAGGCTGGACTTCTGCTGACATCCTGCCTACCTCTAATAGCAGGTGGTTAGATGCTCCACATGTCTACCAGCCACAGGAGCATATGGCTGTCCACTAACTACCCCAGCAGGGATGTCTGAAACCCACACATCTGTCCCATGCAATGGGAGCATCCGTCATGGGTGCTGGGATCCGTGCCCTTGGTTAGAGCCATATATGGACTAATGAGCCCCTCAGGCAATGTGCGTTCTGGGGCCCTTGCCTTATCCCCAGTGCTGATGGGATGTGCCCCTCTGAGCCTGTCACCTCTCCTGCTGTCGGCCGCCAGCCTTCTCATCCTCCCAGCCCATATCCATGCTGCCCAGCTCTCCAGAGCCTGTATTTGGCTTCCTGGCGCAGTGGTGTATGTTACCTCCTAGCATGTTTAATTCATGGGGCAGGTGGAAGACTGGCAGCAGGGTCCCTGAGCTGCTCTCAGCCTCTTGGCATCCATTCTCCCAGCACCCCAGAGTGGTGCTGCTTGGGATTCCAGCTCCCACTTATCTTCCCATCCTAGCCCTGGCTTGGCAGTGCGGCTGAGGCAGAGCAAGGTTTCTGACCCCGGTGCAGGGCATCCCAGCAGGGCTGCAGCCCAGACCCTGGGAGCTGTCTGCTGCATTCGCACCAGCGAGCAACTGCTTTGACAGAGCTATTACTCACCCGTCAAGCTTTTGTTTGAGCTGACCAGTGATGCCTGAGTCCTGAATAGGATCAAATCCTGCAACCAGACACAAGCACGCAGGAGCACGCAGGACTGTGCAGCCGAGCTCAGCTCAACACCAGGGCTGCTGCAGTATGGCTCGTCTCTCCCAGATCCTCCCTGAGGGGCTGTGGGGTCTGGTTCCCCCCAACACAGGCACCTGCATGAAGTTCCTGTTGCTGCTGGTTTGCAGCCTCCTGGCATGGAGGGTGGGTGAGACACAGTCAGATGCTCCAGAGAAGTTGTCTGCATTGGCTCCCGGAGGTAATCGGGAAGAGAGATTGGGGATGGCAGGTTTAGGGGTGCACCTTGAGCACTGTCTGCTAAACCAGGCCAGGCAGGCAGGGGGCCGGGTGGGTAAATAGGCACCATGGGGTGGAAACAGGGGTCTTGGTGGGTGAAGAGGGCTGGAATGGGAGGGGGCTGGAAGTGGGGGACATGGGGCTGGTGATAGGATGGGGCGGGGAGGCTGGGTTGGTGCTGGGGGGCATGGGAATGGTGATGGGAGCTGATGATGGGGGCTAGTGATGAGTGCAGCCTGGTAGAGTCTGGGTGCTGGCAGGGCAGAGGCGGGTGGTGGGAACTGGGTACATTCCTGACAGTCTCAGCCCACCCATGTGAGACGGGGGCTCAGCAGGCTGGACCCCCCTGGCCCCTGCCCCTTTTGTGCTCCCAGCCAAACGCGCTTTCTTCTCTCCCGTTGAGTCTCCATGGAGACCCGGGTGCCTTCCCTGTATCCCTGGCTGCGGCTGATGGCTGGATCCTTCAGGGGACCTTGGAAGCAGCCATTGGGCACACCAGAGGATACAGAGAAGGCACTTGCACAGCACAGCGCCTCAGCCCCAGCCACTGCTGACCCCCCTCCTAGCTCTCAGCATGAAGGAGGCCTTCCTGGTGCTCTCGCTGCACAACAAGCTGAGGAGCAAAGTGCAGCCCCCCGCAGCCAACATGCAAAAGCTGGTGAGGCCTCCCGCAGGCATGTGTCTCCACCTTGGATGCCCCCATCCACCTCCCACTGCATGCCCAGGGATGGGGCAGCCCATGGGTGCTATGCAGTAGTCATTAACAAGCTAACAGAGCAGAAGAGCTGGCCAGCGTAGAACTGGCCCCTAGCACTGCCAGATCTGGCCCACACCAAAGACAGAGCTGGTTCCTTGGGGTCCCTATGAGGTATCCCCATGTCCCCTAATGGCCCTTAGTGTCCCCTAGTCATCTCACACTTACACACACCAAGGGCAGGGCTGGACCCCAGGAGTGTTCTCGCTGTCCCACAGTGGTCCTTGATGTTTCCCAATCACCCCACTCCTGTATATACCAAGGGCAGGGCTGGTCCCCTGGAGTCCCCTTGCAGCATCCCCCATCTTCAACCTCCTGATGGCCCTCAGTGACCTCCAGCATCAACCCTCTTGGTGGTCCCCAGACAATCGCTGGGCTGTCCCTCAGCTTCCACCGTACCGGGGCTATCCCTGGGACCTCAGTGGCTCACACTCCCCCCTGCAGGAGTGGGACGAGGAGCTGGCGCGGCTGGCAGGGACGCGGGCAGCCAGCTGCCTGCAAGGCCCCACTCCACCACCGGCGCCGCAGCTGGGCTGGAGCGAGGAGCTGCTGCCTGTGACCTCCGGGGGCTTCGGGGCCGTGCTGGAGCGCTGGTTCACCGAGGGCAGACGTTACGACTACGAGACGGGGCGCTGCGCTCGCAATGCCACATGCCACCACTACACCCAGGTGAGTGCGGGAATTTGGGGGGGTCCGGAGGCCCCTGCACCGGGGTGACACCCCTCTCCCATAGCTTGTGTGGGCCACGGCGGGGCGGCTGGGCTGCGGCCGGAGCCTCTGTCCCGGCAGGAACGGGCCCAAGGAAGCCTTCGCTTGCGCGTACTCCCCAGGGTAAGCGCTGAGCTCGGGAAGGGGCGGACAGCAGAGAAGTTGGGGACAGGGCCGCGGCACCAGCGGGGCGTGAGGGGGAAGGCGAATGCGGCGGGACGGAGCTCCTGGGGGTGTGCCGGGAGGGGAGCTGACCAATGAGGATGCGCGGTGCTGGGTGAGAGCGAGGCTTTGCGCGGGAGGTGGGCGGAGCTTGTTCGGGTGTGGGCGTGGTCTTTTCCATAAAGGGCTATTGGTTGGCGGAGTGGGCGTGGCGCCTGTCAGAAAGGGGAGTCTGTGGGGGCGTGGTTTAATCTGGAAAGGGGCGTGGTCTGTCGGTATGAGCGGGGCTCCGGCTGCCTGCGAGGCAGGGGCAACTGGGAGGTGTCGGGGATCCCCGTCGTGCCCTACAAGCAGGGCCCCTGGTGCTCCCTCTGCACCGCCTTCCTCTCCGGATGCTTCAAGTCCTGGGACCACAGTGGCGGGCTCTGTGGTGAGTCCCTGCGGCCGGTCCCACCCCCAGACCCTGCTTGCCCTCCAGAGACGCCGCAGCCCTTGATACCCGTGTCTGTGCCATGCCCAGAGGTGCCCAGGAACCCCTGTCGCATGAGCTGCAGGAACAATGGGCGCCTTGACATGAGCAGCTGCCAGTGCGCCTGTGCCCCGGGATACACGGGCAGGTATTGCCAAGGTGAGAGGGGCACCTGCACAGCCCCTGCCTTACACGTGTGCATGGCCAGTGCAGAGCATGTGTGCACAGGGTGGGTGCTGTGCATGCATGTGCAATGTCAGTGCGATGCATGAGCATTGTCTGAGGGCTGGAGCAGCTCTGCTCTGGAGGCAGGCTGAGAGAGCTGAGCTGTTTCAGTCTGGGGAAGAGAAGGCTCCTTAAGGGGAGACCATAGAGCAGCTCCAGTGCCTAAAGGGGCTGCAAGAAACCTGGAGAGGGGCTTTGGACAAGGGCCCGTAGGGATAGGGCAAGGGGAAATGGCTTTAGCCTGACAGAGGGGAGATGGAGATGAGATCTTTGGCAGAAGTTCTTCCCTGTGGGTGCTGAGGCCCTGGCACAGGTTTCCCAGAGAAGCTGTGTCTGCCCCATCTCTGGCAGTGTTCAAGGCCAGGCTGCACAGGGCTTGGAGCAACCTGCTCTAATGCAAGGGTGTCCCTGCCCATGGCAGGGGTTGGAACTGGATGAGCTTTAAGGTCCCTTCCAACCAAAACCAGTCTGCAATTTTATGGCCAGTGCAGCAGTCATGGTCTGCTCGGTGCCCATGATCACACAGTTGTGCAGCACACACATGCACCAGCTCAGCTCAGTGCAGCGCTCGCTGTGCAGCACAAGCTCAGCTGGGACAGGCAGGGGCTGCTGAGCCCCCACCAGCTAGCACAGCTCTTCTTCTGCAGTGAGGTGCAGCGGACAGTGCCTCCATGGCAAGTTCAGGAAGGAGGAGTGCTCCTGCCTCTGTGATGTGGGCTATGGCGGCGTCGAGTGTGGCAGTGAGTCTGTGCTGTGGGGTGGCAGGAGGGATCTGCAGGCTGGGACCCCCGGAGCAGGGCTGTGAGTCCTCCGGCGGGGCCACCAGCGCAGGAACCCACCTTCTGCCTGTGTCCCCAGCAAAGATTCAGTTCCCCTTCCACACCTGTGATGTGCAGATAGACGGCGACTGTTTCATGGTGTCCTCTGAGGCTGACACCTATTACGGGGCCAAACTAAAGTGCCAAGTGAGTCCCTGGGATGCACCAGCTGAATGATGCCATCATGCTCACAGCTCCCCATGCACCTCTCCACTGCCTGTGCCATATGTCTGGAACTGACTCGCTCTCTTCCCTGCAGGAGAAAGGGGCGATGTTGGCCCAGATCAGAAACCAGAAGGTCCAGGACATTCTGGCTTTCTACCTCAGCCGCTTAGAGACCAGTAACAGGGTGACAGACACTGATTTTGAGACTGGGAACTTCTGGATCGGTAAGTGACAGCCATGGGCAGGCTGCGGGGTACACGTGATCCTGGTGGATGTGACACCTCATCTCCTGCTCTTCCAGGCCTCACCTACAAGACGTCCAAGGCTTCCTTCCGCTGGGATGTGGGTGAGCCATCCTCTTTCACCAGCTTTGCTTTCGGGCAGCCAGACAACCAAGGGTAAGTTCCTGTTGGACCTGCAGGAAAACAGACCTCTGTGTGGTGCCACCACTGTGCCACTGCTGTGGCTGGCTTCATACACACCTCCTCCCCATGGCCATGGGGACACAGGTTTGGGAACTGTGTGGAGATGCAAGCATTGGCTGCTTTCAACTGGAATGACCAGCGCTGCAAAACCCGGAATCGGTACATCTGCCAGTTTGGTGAGTGAGAGGCTAGAAGCCCTCCTGCACTTTCCCTGGGTGTTTAGCCCCAGGAGTGCAGGCTCCTGGCTCTGCAGGGTACGTTCCCTGCTACCAGCCTTTTTCAGCCTTCTGTGTCCTTCCTGGTGTGAGGGACACTGATTCTGATATCCCATCACAGCTCAGGAGCACATCTCCCTGTGGCAGCAGGACCCCTGAGACAGCAGCCCCAGGCACTGGCCAGTGCTGGCTGCTGTGCTGAGCCCATGGGTCAGGATGACCCCAGTGCTGTGCCAAGCTCAGGCCATGAAGGCCCCCTTCCTGGCTCCCCCATACAGGAGATGGGGGGCTGACAAGACCCAGGATACCCACTTTACATCAGCATCCCCAGACTTCATTGTCTTCTGCCCCTCACCTTCCTGTTGCCATCATGCTGTGAATGCCCTGCGGGCAGGGAGATACGAGGTCCAACAGCATCTTCGTCCTCAATCAGCAGCCGAGATGTGTCCATACCTTGGTGCAGATGCCATGAGGGGCCAAGGGCGGAATTCTTAGTGGGCACAAACCTCAGAATGTCTCAGGGTGAGGACCAACTCAGCTCTCACACTGGGAGCCCCCCAGCCTGACACTGCAGGTTCCTTGTCATGATCTGGTCTTTCATTATCACCCAGTTCCTCACCATCACTGGGATGGTTAATAAAGATCTTTTCTTTGGGAAGAGCAGTTTGTCATCTTCTCTTGTCCAGATCCACCAGTCTGTCTACCACAGCCCACATCCTGCACCACAGAGTGCTGCCTCCAGCTCCATCTGTGGATGAATGGAGATGGAGGATGGAAGAACAGGGACCAGCTCCTCTTGGCTGGGTTAGTGTCTCCAGCACCCTGGGGTGTTTCGGGTGGAGTTAGTCAAGAGCTGTTTCTTCCAGACCCATGATGGCCCCAGGCTGCAGCACCCCATGTGCTGGCCGCAAGCGTTATGCCTCTGGTGCTGGTGGGTGTTGTTGAAGGGGATGAGCCACATAGCTATCTGTAAAGCTGGGGTGAGATGGGCAAAGCTGGGTACAACTGAGCCAGGAGGGCAGGAATCCAGCATGTCAGAGGGGGCTGGAGGTCCGAGGTGGGGTAAAGAGCCCAGGGAGGATGGGGATGAGGACAGGGCCAGGGTCAGGGGGAGGACGGAGCCAGGGATGGGGACAAGGACAGAGAGGTGGATGGGATCAGGGATGGGCTGAGGATGGGGATGAGGATAGAGATGAGGAGGGGATGAGGATGGGGATGAGGATGGAGGCGGGGACGGGGTTGAGGATGAGATGGGGTTAGGAATGTGGATAGGGATAGGGACAGAATGAGGATGGAGATTAGGAGCGGATTGAAATGGGGATAAGGGGAGGGTCGAGGATGGAGACGAGTACAGGAATGATGAGGGAATGAGGGTGAGGATGGGGCCGGGGAAGGGAAAGGGGTCGGTCAGCCGCGGTGCTGCAATAAAGCGTCGCTGCGCAAGCGGTGGGGCGCTATCCCCTCCCCTTTCCCCCTACCCTGGCGTGCCGCGGTGGTGCTGCCCGCGCCCCTCCGCCCGCCCGGAGGTGGTCGGGTCCGCTCCGTGGCGGCGCGCTCCGTGCAGGTCGGGATCTGGGTTCGGGTCTAGGTCCGGATTCGGTGCCGCGGGGGGATGACGCTCTTCGGCAGCGGGGACGCGGGCTGGAGATGTGAGTACCGACCCGGAGCCTGCCCTGCACCCCCTCCTGCGGGTGACGCACCCAGCACCGGCCCTATTCACACGCCCCTTCCCGGAGGATGCTCCAGCACCGGCATGCTAGCCCGGCACCGGCAGCCCAGTCCGGGGCAGCCGTGTTCCCCCGCAGCCAACCTCCTGCTGCACGTTAGCCCCCCAGCCCTCCTCCGGGCAGGGCCATGCCCCGGTGCCGAAGCCCCTTTCTGCGAACACGCGTGTCCACCCGGTACCGAGCAGCCCGCCCCCCAGGTACCAGTACCCCAGGGCTGGGATATCCTCCCGGTACCGGTATACTTGGTCCTCCCCATGCCATTGCTCCCAGAACAGGGATGTCCTCCCACTGCCGGGATGATCCTGACACCATTCCCTCCCAGGACAAGGATGTCCTCTCAGTAGCAGGATGCCCCTCAGTCGCTACAGTGAAAGGAGCCCATTCCCCTGGGGTGACAAAGCCCTGTTGTCTCAGGTCCCCTGCCCCAGCAGGTACAGGTGGCCTGTGACAGTGTCCCTGGGGTCTCTGGCTGGGGTGCTGAGTTCTCTGTCACACTGGCAGGGAGGGGAGTAGGGCGTTCTGCTGGATGGATACAATAGTCTGGAGAGAGCGATTGTTGCCAGCAGTGAGCTTGGGCCCCCTGGGGTGCTGGGAACAGAAATGGATGCCAGCATTACAAGGTGAATAGAGCACCTTCTCCAGCTCACCCCAGAGCAGAGCTAGCCCCCAGACCTCATCACACAAGGTGACAGCCTGGAAAGCACGCAAGTGCGACTTCCTACTGCTCAGAAACCCTCTCCTCAACAGAGATGGAGGGATTTTGCTCTGATGCATGCAAGGATTGAGAGGACCCACAGCCAGTGTGCATGCTTCTTGGGCAGTCTAGAGCTCCCTGATGAGCTGGTGTGTTCCCAGAGGACTCACAAAGCTTCAGTTCGGAGTTCCTTGTGCAGTGGCATCCACAGTGTCGGTGGTGGCTCATGCTTACCATGGCCATGGGGGAGCGTGCAAGAAGCCCTCAGCATCTTACCCACTGTCTCGTACTCCAGAGGCCAGAGAGGCTTTTGAGCCCCCCAAATAATTAAGTATATGGAGATGTTAGCAAAGTATTGCTTGAGGTGGGTCTCAGACGTATACTTAGAAAATAAATTTAAGCTGGCTTTTATCCTAGAATTAGCCAGGTTGGAAAGGACCTTTAAGATCATCAAATCCAATCATTCCCCAGCATTGCCGAGGCCACCACTAACCCATGTCACTGGGAGCTTTGTCTACACAGTTTGTGAACATTTCCAGGGACGGTGACTCCACCACTGCCCTGGGCAGCCTGTTCCAATGCCTGAACA
>JASSUY010013184.1:0-22738 GCA_032466535.1 Forpus xanthops | reverse complement strand
CTTCAGATACTGGAAGGCTGCTATGAGGTCTCCACGCAGCCTTCTCTTCTCCAGGCTGAAAAGTCCCAACTTTCTCAGCCTGTCTTCATACAGGAGGTGCTCCTGCCTCTGATCATCCTCCTGGCCTCCTCTGGACGTGCTCCAACAGCTCCATGTTCTTCTTAAGCTGAGGACTCCAGAACCACTCCAGCTGGGAAGCTAGCATGGGGGTAAGGTGTTGACATCCTTTTTCTTCTCACTGGTCATCCTGCTCTTTTGTCTTTCCTCAGATCTGGACATGGCCAGGGAGTCCAAGCCAAGCCAGGCCAGGCTGACCCAGAAGCGACAGCATGGCAGCAGCCTGTACCAGTGAGTACTCATACTGGGGTCTGTCTCATCCTGCTTCTCTTCCTCCCCTGCTCTCCATCACTCCAAACCCAGCCTGTCTGTGGTGGTGGACATGGGTCTGCAGGATGTCCCTGCCCATCCTGATGGGGTCTGGACACACTGGTGATGGCTGGAGCCCTTGCTGGGTGCCACACAGCATGTGTTGCCCATGGGGTATAGAGGTCCCTCTTCCCCATCTGAAGGTGCCAGAAGTGCAGAACCCCATGGTCTCCACACATTACAGATGCTGATGTTCTAGTTCTGGCCTTCCAGTGCTGTTCCTCAGGGGACAGACACACCTGCAGAGGCACACAGTAGAGATGGTGGTCCTGGTCATGGCAGTAGATGTTGGTGGTGGTAGCAGATCAGGTCCCCATTCCTGTGGGCTTCCAGCTCCTGGCTTGGCAGGTGCGTGGTGAGTAGGGGAGGAAGCTAATCTCCATCTGTCTCATTAGAGCTTCTTGTGAAGCCTGGAGTGAACTAATTGCTCTACTTGTTGCCATGATGCCACAGGGATGCAGGACAGGCAGGGCAGGGACCAATGTTCCCCTCGGCCCCAGAGCAAGACAGCCACTGCTTTGGCTCTTTTCAGTGGTTGCTTGGAGCAAAGAGCAAGAGGTTTGTCCTTGGCCAGGAAGAACCCCTGCTATGTCCCTAGCTGGGTGCTGGACCTCAAGACCTGGTCTCCTGTAGTGCCACCAGTACTCCCATGGCAGGGGGTGGCCTGTGGCATCCCCGTGCCTTTCTGCACAGGCTTCTGGCAGCAGCAGCTATTGCAGCTGGCACCTTCCCTGTGGCCTGTGCATGGGTCGGGATCCTCCCACCTGCCCTTTTCCCTCTTTCCCAAGGCAGGTTGTGACGTTCCTCCCCGGGATGTGAAAGATTCACCATCCCCATTGTAGCAATGGGAAGCTGGGAGGCAGCAAAGCTGGACCAAAAGCTCCCAAAATAACTCCAGGAGCAGGCATCAGGGACAGATCTTGGTCCCCCAAGGTTGCCAGCTCATCCTTAATGGGAGGACTGGACTGGTTTCTGTGCAGACTATTGCTGAATGAGGCAGTGCAGCAGCAGGGCTTGGGGTGCCTTTGCCCTGTGATGGGCTCTGAGCTGCCTCATGTGCTGGGCAAGCCTTGGTGGCCCAGGCAGGGCAGCCCAATTGCCCATTAGCCCTCCCCAGCAGACCTCCAGCTCTCCCTGAGCTCCAACATCAGGCCCACGGTGGCAAACTCACCTGCAGCCAAACCTGAAGCCCTAGAGGACCTTACACTGGTCCCCCCCATTCCCAGCAGCGTAGTTGGGGAAGGCTCCTCATCCCAGCAATGCTCTGGGCACGGCTTTTTCTTCCCTGGGGTTTGGCTTAATCCCACACTCCCTGACTCTGGGAGAGCTGAAGCAGCAAAATGAGCTTCAGCATCTTTCCTCCTGCTCTCCCCTGCTCCTGGTCCACGGTGCATGATTTATTAGCTGCACATCAGCTGCCTGCATTGGAGGTGCTCCCTTGACAGATCCCTTCTTAATCCAGAGCCCAGCAAGCCAGCAGCATGTGGAGCTAGGGACCATGAAATGTAACATGAGGGGGCTAGGAATGCAGCTTCCTGAGAGCAGAGCCTGCTGGTTCTGCCCTAGGAGGCTCCCTCCATCCCCACAGACACCCGGGTTTGTCTCCAGGGCACACACAGGATTCTCTCGGTGTGTTGCAGCTTGTGTAGCACACTCTAGGATGCTCCCTAGGGATGCGGTTGGAGGTGGGTGGGTGCCCCTGTTAGAAGCGGCTGCTCCACAGCATCCATGACCCTGCAGAGTAGGTGACTTTGGTTTTCCTCTCCCTTTCCTGCAGCAGTAACTGCAACCTGGATTATGATCTCTACAGGGATGACTTCCCATACCGGTGAGCATCCAGGAGTGGGATGTGCTGAGCACATATGGCTTTGCTCCATGGGTATCCATCAGACTGCTTTCATGAGGCTTGGTGGTGTTTATCCCTGGGCTGGAGGCCTTGGGGAGTGAACACACTGGGCAGAAGCAGTGTGTGGGGTGGGAAATGCCCAGGTTAGGGGCTCTTCACCACAGAGGGCTCCTGAGAGATGCTTTCTTGGCTGGCAGGGGCTGCTGCTGCCCTCCAAGGTTGGGCTTATGCACTGTACTCTTGTGCCCTTGCAGGGTGTACAAGTACCAGAAGATTCCTCCCCTTATTAACCGCATTTCAGTCAAGACCAGACGAACTCACATGGGAGCAGGAGGAAAAAGCAGCCGAAGTGCACAGCCTGGGCCCAGGAGCAGCACCAGCTCCATGGTGGAACGGACAAAGTGTGAGTATGATGGGACTGGGAGGAAAAGGAGGCTCAGCCCTCATGTTTCAGCACATTAGAGTACTGCTGATGCCCAGAGGTCCCACTCGGTGCTGATCCTGTGAATCCTCAGCTCCAGCAGACACAGGCTGGACTGCCCTGGGCTGGTGATTGTCCTCTGGACCTGTTTCTGTCCCCAAGGATGGGGTGTTCCAAGGATGCTCCCCAGGGATGCCTGGTGGAGAGGATGGTCTGGAGAGGAGGATGCTCCAGAGGTGGCTGCTGAGGGCTGTGTCCCCTGGCTCCAGGTGGGCTGCAGAACCGTGTGGGATTCTAACAGCTCCTCTCCCTGCAGTGCGGGCTGAAGAGCTGCATTCCATCAAAGGGGAGCTGAGCCAGATCAAGGTGCAGGTGGACAGTCTGCTGGAGAGCCTGGATCGCATGGACCAGCGGAGAGAGCGGCTGGCGGGTAAGGGGACAGGCCACAGACCCTCTGGCACCTGTGTGGCACATTGCCAGTGCCCTTCCCCTTCCCCAGGCTGGCAGGGCAGGGTTCAGCCCCTTGGTGCTAGGGGAGCCTATGAGGACAGGGCGGATGTTTGCACAGGTACCCCTAGTTTCTGCTGTGTCTGTTCTTGCAGGGTCCAAGGAGGGCGAGAGGAAGAGGTTAGAGTCAGGGCCAGAGTCACCATCCCCAGCGGAAAAGCAGTCACAGGGACAGGAAGGGAGGAGAGTTGATGAGCACAGCGACCTGCACAACATCGACAGCACCGAGGAGAGCACAGACACAGAGGAGACGGTGAGAGCGGGGACAGGTCACAGCCTGTTTTGGATTGGAAGGGACCTTAAAGCTCATCCAGTTCCAACCCCTGCCGTGGGCAGGGATGCCCACTAGACCACGTTGCTCCAAGCCCTGTCCAGCCTGGCCTTGAACACTGCCAGGGATAGGGCAGCCACAGCTTCTCTGGGCAACCTGTGCCAGGGCCTCAGCACCCTCACAGGGAAGAACTTCTTCCCTGATATCTCAGTCTCCCCTCTGTCAGGTTAAAGCCATTTCCCCTTGTCCTGTCCATACAAGGCCTTGTCCTGTGCTGGCTCTCTACTCTCCTAAAATTCATCCCCGCTTGCTGGCAGCCTGTGCCCTGGTGGGGAGTACCTGGCGCAGAGCTGATGCTCCATCAGGTTCCCCCAAGCTGTCCTGACTGTGTGCCAGCATACAACCACCCATGTCTCCAGGACAGCCCCAAGCCCCCTGCAGCGACCCCCTCAGTGTGTGTTACTGCAGCAGCAACGGCTGTGAAACCCCTTTTTGGAGTACAGATCCGTCTTCTCCAAGCGGCTGCTGCCATACCCGCATCCTGCAGCAGGGTGCAGCAGGGCAGCCATGCTCCGCATTTCTCTTTGCAGATGAAAAGCCACTCTGGACCTTGAGGGGAGCCAGTAGGCACACCGGGATACCGCGGCCTTCCCACCTGGCCAGCCCTTTCCTTCTCGTGTTCCTGTTTCTTTTGAGGCTTCCAGCTCATGCCACACACACCGGGGAGGTGCCTGCTCTGAGCACAGCCGTGCCTTGCCACCAGCAGCTCCATCTCCCAGCCGTGGCCAGAGGAGTCTTTCTGTTCAAGTGTGCTTGGGTTTTCTTTCCCCCTGTTTTCAGACATAGGGATAAGACATGACCGGGAAGGGAAGGGAGAAGTGAAAAGGAAAGAAGAAAAGGACCTTATCCCAAAGGAGCATCCCAAATCCTGGCTGCTTTGCCTGCCAACATCTCCTCACACACAGGGTGCTGTGAGGTACAGAGAAAGCTCCCCATGGGTCCCAACCCCTATGGCACAGGTTGCATCCAGCCTGCCCACCCAGGCAAGCCCACCCTCCAGATCCACCCCAGGAAATGGTTCAGCAGGCGCAGGTACAGCCCAGGAAGGAGGCACCGCATCCCACCATGGAATGGCGGAAGGCACTGCATCCCACCATGGCATGGAGGAAGAAGGGACCACCTGGAGACCGTGCAAGGGGCTTTTGTGGAATTTTAGGCCGGTGCTGAGCCCAACTCCAACACCAGCAGCAGGGCAATGCAAACCCCCGGTGCCCCTGCTCTCACATGGCTCTTGGCCACGGGTCACGTATGTGGTCAGCAGGTTTGCCAGGACTCCTTGCCTGCACCCAAGGAAGTCATGGTCCATCCCCTCTCTACACTCCCCATCTCAGTTTGGTGTGCCCCATTCCTAGGTCTCCCTTCTCTCGCTGGTAGGGACTTGTTCTGTGTTTCTGATTTGCTCCGGTAAGAGTGTACTGCATTGGAAAAAGAATTTGTATTTCTTTTCTCTGGTTACTCGACTCCCATGAAGCTTTTAACCTTCCAAACCGCATGTGTGGTTTTGTACCCAATCTGGGGTGCTGCCCCACACCACCCTTGGCTCTGGAGGCTCACTGGGATGCTGTCTTCTCCCAGCTCAACCCAGAGCCAGGAGGAGCACAGCTCTGCCTGTTTCTCAATGGAAACCAGCAGATTCCCCGGCACCCATTCCCAGGAATAACCAGACCCCAAAGCAATGCCCCAAATACCCCTTGAGGAAGGATGCAGGGAGCAGAGCGGGGTGATCCCAAAGCCTGGCAGTCAGTCATGAGTGCATCCTTCCTCTGCCCACGGCTGGCAGAGGCCTCAGCAGAGCCATGCAGGCAGAAGACTCCTATAAGAACAAACTTATTTATTCTAAAAAGAACCCAACCAAACACATCTTCACCACCCGGAGGCGCTGCAGGAGGTCCAAGGGATGTGAGGTCTATGTCACCACATGGCTCCTGCCCGGTGCTGCCTGCATCCTGCTTGTGCAGACAGTCATGGTGGAAGGTCCCATCTCTGGTTCTGGGACTGCTCTGGGATGAGTGCAGGGTCCTGCGGTGCAGGGCAGCTGCTCGGAGGGAATCGTCAGGCAGGGTCTGGCTGCGTGGGGTAGCACACGGGCTGGTTCTGGGGGTCTCCAGCAGCGCATGGGGCTGTTTGTGTCCGGCAAAACCAGTTGTGCTGGGTCTCCCGCAACAAGCTCCAGTGATACTTGGGCAGGTTTCCCAAGCCTCTGGCTGCGTGGGGTGCTCTGAGGGGTCTCGGGCTGCTCACGGGCCGGCTCAGGGTGTCTCTGGCAGCTCTGGTATGGACCAGGCAGGCATCAGGGATCTCTGGCAACCCCGAGGACAGCTCTGATGGGCCCCCTCGGACACTCAGGTACTGCTAGCCGCGGTGGCACGGCCCCGGCGGCGGCGGCGGCGGCAGGTGGCCTGCAGGAGGCTCTGCCTCAGCACCGGGTAGAGGCGGTAGCAGGCGTCGAGGCCTAAGCACAGCGCCTCTGCCCAGTCCTCGGGCGTCCTGCCGCTGCCGGCGCTCTGCACGGCCGATACCTGGTTGAGGGCCGGCAGCAGGGCCACGGTGAGGCGGACCGCGGACCGCCGCTCCTCGGCCTCCCCGGGCTGCAGCACCCCGGCCGCGGAGGGATCGGGACCGCGGCACAGAGCGCAGCCCACGGCCAGGTCGTACATCTGCACCCCGGAGTCGGCCAGCGCCAGCGCCCCGGCGCTGATGGCGGCGGCCAACACGGAGCCTTCGTCCTGCAGGAGCAGCACGCTGACCAACAGCCGGGTCCGCGGGTACCGTTCCAGCTGCAACGTGGGCTCCAGCGCAGTCCGCAGCGCCGCCGCCAAGTCCCGCTCAGCGTCCCGCTCAGCCGTCGAGCCCGGCCGCAGCCGAGCCCCGCGGCTCGCGAACGGCGCCCGACGGAAGTCGCACTGCAGCCGCCCCATTCTCAACGCCGCCGCCGCCGCCGCCGTGGGGGGCTCGGGCGCTTCCCTCGGACCCCATGCAGCGCACAGAATCTTCGTGCCACCGCTCAGCTCCACGTAGGCCGAGCCGTCGGCCTGGCTCAGCACCGCGGCCCGGGCGAACAGCGGCCGCAGGGCCCAGGGGTCCCGCGGAGGTTCATCCCCACCCTCCTCCTCACCATCCGCCGCCGCTACAGCCTCCCCGCGGACCGCAGCCCACAGCGCCGGTGCATGCGATTCCTCCGGGCCGCACAGGCGGCGGCGATCCACCGGCATGATCGGCGAGGAAAGCGAGCAGCAGCAGGAAGAGGAGGAGCCCGGCCCGCTCCGCCCTCCCAAGCAGACGGGAGCCGGCAGCCCTCGGGCACATAGCTTTTATTGGGAGGAAACGCGGGCAGCAGCTGGCCGGGGGCGCTGAGCGGGATCCGAGGAGCCTCCTCCCCGCTCAGTTCTGCTCGCCCAGCCGAAGCCTGGCAAAGTCCTGGGCGAGCTGAAGGGCCTCCCGCAGGCACCCCACGTTCTTGCCCGTGGCCTGCGCAGAGACATCCTTTCCGCCGCCTTTGCCGTCCATCAGGCCCGACACCTCCTGCACCCACTGGCTGGCCTTTAGGCCCTTGTTTGCGGTCTCCTGTGCACCAAAAGATAAATGAAGGGAGCTCAACTTTAACCTCGCCACCAGTAAGGGAAGGGCTTCTGTGAACATGATGCAATAGGACAAGCCTGTTCCAGCTCCACAGCCCCCAAAAACTTTGCCGTGCCCATCACATTAGGCCTGGCTCCTCCCCTTTCCCAGATTGCTTATCTCCCTCTTCTGCAGCATGGTAACAAACCCAAAGGGTAAGGCTTGTGGCTCTTGCCAAACCCAAGAGTTTTCGCCGTACAGCTTTAGAAGGTGACAGCCTGGAGACTGTGGAACCTCCCCTGAGGAACAGGGAAGGCAGAGGCAGTGTCTCAGCGTTACCTGGGGCACTTGACAGAGGCAGGTGATTCTGCCAGCTTCATTATCTACAGTGAAGAGCATGGTGGCAGTCTGTGGGGAGTAAGTCTTGAAGAGCTTCAGAGATTCATTCAGGGCCTGCAGGACAAAATCGAAGAATCACAGAATGGTTTGGGTTGGAAGGGACCTTAAAGCTCATCCAGTTCCAACCCCTGCCATGGGCAGGGACACCTTCTACCAGACCAGGTTGCTCCAAGCCCTGTTCAACCTGGCCTTGAGCACTGCAAGGGATGGGGCAGCCACAGCTCCTCTGGGCAACCTGTGCCAGGGCCTCAGCACCCTCACAGGGAAGAACTTCTGCCTAAGATCTCATCTCCATCTCCCCTCTGTCAAGTTAAAGCCATTCATCCTTGTTCTGTCCCTACGGGCCCTTGTCCAAAGCCCCTCTCCAGGTTTCTTGCAGCACCTTTAGGCACTGGAAGCTGTTCTAAGGTCTCCCCTTAAGGACCTTTCTCTTCTCCAGGCTGAACACAAGGCCAGCTTTCTCAGCCTGTCCCTAGAGCAAAGCTGCTCCAGCCCTTGCATCATCTCCATGGCCTCCTCTGACTCACAATCCCTAAAGTGCACCTTCCCTGCACTCCCAACCTGGCTCCAGCCTCTGTCCATGCAGACCTCAGGGCTCTGGACTTGCATTTAACTAGCCAGTAGTGCTGCAGCAGTCCTTTTCTCCAATACAAGAGACCCTCACATCCTTGCTGGGCAGAAGCTGGGGCAGGGGACACAGCCAGGGCTGGTGTCCCCTCACTGCTGCAAGGAACTTTTTTTTCCCAGCTTCTGTTATCTGGCAGCTGGCAGAATTAGTTCCAAGGCTCGAGGGAAGAACACTGTGCCCTGGAAAGTGGCTTCCAGAGGAGGGAGCAGCTGCTCTGCAGCAGGTCTGGAGGACTCAAATGCAGCGTGAAGAAGCTGCAAGAGTTTGTCACCACAGCAGGCACACTGCAGAGCCTGGGGAACCTGCCATGCATCCCATTATCCATCCCAGGGAGAGCTAGCACAGACTTGATGCTGCACCGAACTTCAGGGGCAGGCCCTCCAGAGGCAAAGCGGTGCTGCACTAGCTGATGGGGATGGCTACAGAGAGCAAGCAGGCTTCTGGAAGCAGGATCAGCTCCAAGAGTCCCGGAGTGGAAGTTTAAACAGGGCATGAAAAACAGGGTACTCCAACCTCAGCGCACCATCAGCCCATTCAGCAGAGAGGACGGGAAGGAGCAATTTCAGCCCTGGCTGGAGAAGAACTGGAGCTCTGTTGCAGCAGGTAATGCCCAGGAGATGGGAGCACATGTTCAGCCCAGGACACCATTCCCAGAGCTGATGTACAACAGCCAAATGCAGCAGGACGTGTGGCCTGCAAAGCTTCTGCTCAGAGTTTCTTAAGATCTGCTATTAGTGTTGTACGGGCTGCTGAATAAGCCAGGGCACGGTGCCATTTCTATTGGGGTCCCTGCCCACCATTCAGGTATGGAAGCTCAGCCAGTGGCCAAGAGTCCCTCTTGCCCCAGCCCCACTGTAACTTCCCCTTGTCACTGCTCAGGGCTGGCAGGTAGTAAGTGCACCAGCTGCGTAACACAGTAGCACCACCACTACCCCCCTCCAGGGAGCAGAGACTATCCAACTGCTCCTCAGGCATGAGGAAGGTCATTGAGGAGTGCTCACACCCTCCCCTACCTTTGCTGAGGCTCCATTTTCCATTTCCATGATGACCAGTGGTTGGTTAGGGTGACTCTCAATTACTTGTTTGGTCTTCTCCAGCACCTGAGGACAACAGTGGTCAGATGCTGGAGCACACACATAGTGTATGCACACAAGAACCACCCAGGTGAAGGTGTAACTTCCCTGCAAGTACAGAGGCTCCCAACGTGCCCAAACACACCACAGCCCAGTCTGGTGCAGCTTCATGCTGGGAGGCAGGGTGTGTGGCCTGCAAGGCAGCAGCAGTGCTGTGTCTGAGCCCTACTCCAGGAAAATCCAATGGGATCCAGGAGAAAACCTGCCCCCAGGGGCACTGTTAGGGCAGAAATACCCCAGCTACCAAGACAAGCACTGCATTTCAACCCAGGAAACAGGCATGGAGGCAGCCATGCTCTGGGATAAACTGGAAGGCTGAAATGCGTGAGGGACATTCCCAAAGCTTGGTTCCCTTCCGCTCCAGACACAAGTGGAGCTCCCAAAGGAGCCCTCTGCAGCCCTCCTGCACTGTCCTTTACTCCCATCAGGGCTCACTCGTTTCTGGATGTCAGCTTTGCTTGCTCTGTCCAGGTCATCCATAACTTTCTTCAGTGCTTTAACAGCCTCCCTCAGTTCATCTTTCTGCCACTGTGGGATGACAGCAGTAGCCAGTGTCTGCAAAACAGGAGTTGTGGAGAGGGTTAAAGGTATCTGTGATCACAGAAGGCGATGTTACACCACACACACGAACCTCAAGTGCCTCTACTGGCAGAGCCCCATAAGCTCCCCTTCCCTCCCAGCCTCAGGCATGAGGTGCTGGCTGCAGCATCTGCAGCACACAGGGTGGTGTGGACAGGAGCAGGAAGCTGAACTTGGGTCTCATTAATACCACCCAGTGCTGGTCATCAAGGCGCCATTCACTCTGGGGAGGCAGACCACAGATACCATCCTCACCTCACTGAGATCCACGATCTCCTTCTGCACATCCTTGTTGGGAGCTGTCTGGACCTTCACCTTGGCCTCCAGGGCTGACAGCAGCTTCCTGAGGCTGTCGACTTTCCTGAGGGCCTAGCAGAATGGAATCCCAGTTAAATCAGGAAGGGAGATGTAGGAGGCTGGGCTTTTGCCAGCCCCACAAGAAGGGGCAAGGAATGATGCAGCCCTCTTCAGAAAGCAGCAGAACCAAAGAAGTCAGCTTGTGACCAGAACCAGGGTGTGATGCTGGGAAGCAGGCCCCAGGATTCTTTGCCAGAAGGAATGTCAAGTTTCTCCATAAAGAGAAAGCCATCTCCCCATGAACTCTTGTAATGAGTATCCCACCAGGGAAATTGCACAAATTTGAACAAAAGGAACCCTGGCACATGGTTAATATGTGGGATTTTCTGGAGGATCTCTCCTGCCTCCTCTCACCTTCCGAGCTTCTCCCCCAGTGACTGCAACTATCCTCCGGATGCCTTTAGCAATTGCTTCTTCTGAAACAATCACAAAAGGGCCAGCGTGGCTGGAGTTCTGCAAGTGCCTTTGGAAAGAACCCAGAAAGACTCACAATAAGAGAGTTAGAAGTCCACCTCTCACCTCAGCAGCAACTGGCATGGAAGCAAGAAAATCATCCTGCCAGGAACAGGAAGCAATGATAGGGATAGGAAACAAGGACAGGGACAAGAAGCAAGCACAGGGACAGGAAGCAAGCATGGGGACAGGCAGAAACCCCAACCTAGCTGATAAAAGAAAGTAAGTGAGGAAAAGGTGGCAAGGGCTTTGTTTCTGCACTGTCAGAAACTGTGCGTGTGGGCAGTGACAACACAGGCACAGTTTTTTCCTGCCAGCAAAGACTGACTCTAAATGTGGAATGCAAAGGCACACCATGATCACCACCACCTCCAGCTCTGCCCTTGATGTGGCCAGCAGACACTCACAGCACTCCCAGCAGAGCTCAGGCTCCACAGGGATGCCTTTCCAGCCACCCTGCCACCTTCCCTGGCCTCTCCAGATACTCACGTGCCCCCGCAGAACTCTACTGAGGTGATGGAGCCCGCGGGGCCAGAGGGGTCGGCCAGCAGCTCCTCCACAGGAATGCCAATTGAGACCACACGGACAGGGTCAGGGTAGGTCTCATCAAAAACTGCCCGCAGTCCTTGGATAGCTTTGGCTGCTGCGAGAGGGCAGTCCTGGGTGTACACTGTCTGCAGAGGACAGGAAAGGGGTACAGGTAAGAGCCAGTCTTGTCAGTTGTGCCCAGGAAATCCTGACTTCCTCCAAAACAGCTTAAAAGGGACCTTCTCTACCTTACCCGAGCTGCTGTTTATTGAGCTACAGGGGACCCAAAGTCACTGAGAGATGCCTCATCTTCAAAATTCCTGATAGCACTGCCTGCTCAGACTCCCCATGTACATTCTAATGGTTTCTAAGCCCAGACTCCTGAGAGGAGCACAGCATCCTCCAGCATCTGCTCTGGCACCACACAAAACAATGCTCCCGCCATTGAGGACACATCATGAAGCGGCTGCATGTACACTAAACCAAGCCATCCCTGCAAAACTACTCGGCCAAATTTCCTGTAGCTAAATGCAACACTGGCACAGGCATGGAAACCTACAGAGGACTTGCTACCAATCCACATGGAGTTTTCCCGCTCAGAATCCTCTGAGGTGATGCCAGTCTGTGCACAGTACTGCACTGGCAGCTCAGAAGACTCCTGCTGGCTGAGCTCCCAGTATCCCAGATCATCCAAAAGGTGGACTTTTCCTGAGCATATCCAGCCTGGCAGTGGTACCCACCTTTGCCTCCTCAATCATCTGGTTGGCGATCCCTTCAACTTTCTTGATTTCCTGGGTGGACAAGGCTCCCTTGGCTGTGAAGTCGAACCGCAGCCTGTCCGGTGCAACCAGCGACCCTCTCTGATCAGCCTCCCCCAACACAGAGCGCAGGGCGAAGTTGAGGATGTGGGTGGCTGTGTGGTTGCTCATAACAGGTCTCCGCCTCATCTGATGGAGGAAGCTAGTTAGATGGGATCCTGCACTGTGGAGCCAATATCACCTCTAGCAGCAGAAATGGAGGTCAATGTCCCACTCCAAGAGAAATCTAAACTGGCTTGAGACCAGAGGAACTTATCACACTTGCTGCCTTAGAGCCTCAGCTAAGGGAGCAGGATGTTCCCCACCAAATTTGTGCATGGCTGTTACTTAGCAGCACCCCTGTTGGGCCTGTCTTGAGAGAGGCCAGGAACAGACCAGGTCACAGACACTTATCTCTGCTCCTTGGCAGGGAGAAGCGATGCAAGAAGGAAGCCTTTGCTCTTGCTCCAAAGATGCTGCCTCTAGAGGGAGGAGAAATGTATACTGCAGACTAGACATAAGCCAGCATGCATCAGCAGGCTGACCCCATGGGAACAATGTCTAAAGTGACATAGGCAGCTCAGGCTTTCCACTGTTATCCAAAATGCAGTGGGGACAATATATGTTCTACATCCCAGTCCAGTCCCAAAATGTGTTTCTGCTGCTGCTGCTCAGCAAAACTCAGCGAGTGTGGCTCTTAGCCATTAAGCATTATTTGCCTTATGGTAAGAGACAGCCAAGCAGAAGAAGTCTTGAGACAGCCAGACTGAAAGGGCCACACTGCTTGCCAGCACCTTGTGCTGCAGGGAGAGCAGGCTGAAACATCAGGCCCCCGGAACACCACCAACGAAAAGGGATGGGACAAAAGCCAGGGAAAAAAAAAGATGAGCCCATGTGTTACACTGTGTCTTAACTCACCTCATCAATAGACAGGTGGACCTGATCTCCTATTTTCAAGTTTCCATATAGAGTTCCTATGTGAAGAACATAACCTCCTCGGACCTGCACGTTTTTCACAGTGAATTCCGTTTTCTGTACAAAGAGTAAAGGCTCCTCGTGAGCAGAGAGGGAGAAGAAAGAGGGACGCACAGTCCAGCCAGAGGTCTGAGCTGCAACTGGACAGGTCTCAGCTGAGAGCCAGACTGGTGTGCGCAACAGAAAAAGCTGAGTTCCCCCCAGTCACAATACACAGGGCCACAAAGCAGAGAAGTGAACGAAGATAGGGCATGGTTATGGGGCACGGTTATGTGGCACAGCAGAGCTGAAAGAGCTCCCCACCTCAGCTCCCCATCGCAGCTGGAAAGCACTGTCTTGCACAGCAATCCCAGCAGCACCACCACATGCCACGTTCTGGCAACAGCCTTATGCTGGAGCACAGAGTACAGCTCCCCAAGAAGCAAGGGGAACAAATTTCAGCATACCTGTGTCATGCTGGACACCTGGAAAGGAAACTTGTGTAATGCCTGACACCTGCCATGGACAGGGCTTTGCTGGAGCTTGCCTTGCCCCTTCTCCTCCTCTGCCCAGACCCCAGGTCAGACCAAGTCTAGCTGAAGGCTCTCAGGCCCACTCACATCTTCCTTGCTGTTGTCATCCTTGACCATGTAGCCCTCGACATAGATCTGCCCGCCCTGCTCAGCATAGAAGCAGGTCTTGTCCAGCACAATCCCACATTCCTGGCCAGTGGATACCTCCTCCACAAACATCTTCTCCCTGCGTATGGCTTTCACTGTGGCCACGAGGCTCCCAAAATCTGTCACCAGGACAAAAGGCAGCATAAGTAAAGTAGGAAAACCTCGTAGACATTACACAGAAGCAGAATTTCACAGCAACACCTCCCACCTATTGCAGGAGCTCATGACAGCTACCACATTTGCAGTAGAAAGAACTAGGGCAATGGTTAGCTGGATAAGAGGGAATGTCATTCAGTGCTCTCCAAGGCAGGGACTGTCACCTCCTTCCACACTTATGCAGTAAAAGTCAGCAGCACACAAGCCGGGGGCCTCCCGAATTTCCACCCAATGGAAGATTTAGCAGAAAAGCCAAAACAAGTGAGTCAAGGACCCTGTAGCGGACCCAGGAGAAACTGTAGTCCCTTAATACGTGCAAAGGAGCTGCTAAGAAACACAAACATCGGGGTGTGGAGACACAAAGCTGCAGGGAACAGCAATCACCTCAAGTTGGCAACAGATCTGAACAGTACAGCAGCATTTGGACAGCCTGTCCTTCTCCTTCCCTGTTCGACTAGTAACAAGCAGGCTATTCACCTGCACACGCTTCCACTCCCACCTCCACATCCTGGGAAAAGCGAGCCCAGAGGGGGATCTTGTTAAGGTACGTGCCAGGAAAGGTTTGACAGCAGAGGATGATTCTGGGAAGTTTTTTTTCATACCGTAGGTACCACTGGGATCTGAAGCATAGCTATATTTTGGAGAGTCATCGGTCACCTCCAGCCCTCGGGCCCTAAGCTCTTCAATGGCATAGATGTCCAGCATGAGGAGGTCCTCCCCTCCAGCACCCTTGCCCTGGGATTTGAGCTGCAAATGACAAGCACCAAAGTGAGAAAAAACACCTCAGCACTGGCCCATGCACACCACACCTCACTTGTATCTCTGACAGCTCCTTGGTTTAGCACTTCTTAAGAGTCCCAGACTGGTTTGGGTTGGAAGAGAGCTTACAGCTCATTCAGCTCCAACCCCCTGCCACGGGAAAGGACACCTTCCACTAGACCAGGTTCCTCCAAGCCCCGTCCAACCTGGCCTTGAACACTGCCATGGATGGGGTATTCACTTTAGCTTGTGTGCCAACAGTTGGAGTGTTCCTGTCTTCTGTCTTCATAGCAGCCTATTCCTCTGCTACCAGCACGTAGACAAAGCAGGCCTGAGCCCAACAAGGACAAGGCAAGTACCCAGCCAGCTGGCCAATGCCACTCCTTGCTGCTGCAGAAAACATAATTAGGAGAGCCACCCAAGCTACAGGACTGCCTAGATACATCTCCTCAGACAGGGAAGTCCCAAAATTACCAATCCAGAAAAGACAGTGGGGAGGTGCTCCGAGCACTCTTGCTGTCTCTGTTTGAATGCTGAGCTTGAGGCCCTGGGCTTCACAGTGAGTAAAATAAGCCTCAGCCACACATAAAAGACATGTCCCACAACAAATGTGGTGCTGTGCCCTGGTCTTTCCTCCAGGGTGCTGGGACAGACAAGGTGTGAGCAGAGCTGGTAAGAAAGGAGGAGACTCATTACTGCAAACTATGCAGGATATCCTTCCTGCCTGCCAAGAGACCAGCTCTCCCTGGAGCTGCTATCTACCTGTGCATTTTTCCGCTCTTCTTCAAAGCCCTCCATGTCCACAACAAGGCCCTTCTCCTCTGCAATCAGCCCAGTGAGATCCGCAGGAAAGCCATAGGTGTCATACAGCAACCAGGCAGTATCACCTTCAGAGAAAAAGCAGAGCAGTCAGCACCCCTGTTCTACAAGACACTGTTCCTTTCCCTGGCTATGCATCATGGTAGGACAGCAAAAACCTCTGGTGAACATCTGAAAGGCTCTTCTCTGATAGAACAGAGATCACACTATCATTTTGTGAGTTTGGGCAGCTCACACACCTGCGCAAGTGAACCCAGGCCAGAGGAGAGATGGGGGGGGCAGCTCTGAGAGATGATCTTTTGACCCCAGTATGCCCCCTACGCCTTCCACCATCTCTCAATTCCCAACCAGACTGAGCCTGAACTTTGTCACAAATAATAAATGCTTTTTGTTGCACCTAGACATAAGTCACAGCCTTACCAGGGATGATTTTACTGTCTCCCAGGCTCTGGATCTTCCTGTCCAGGATACGACGCCCTCTGCTGAGTGTTTTTAGGAACTGATCCTCTTCTTCATTTATAATATCCTTCACCATATCTGGGTCTTTCTTCAGCTCAGGAAAGGCATCTCCCTGTACACACAAGAGCATTAATCTTACAGCATGGAGATCTGCACGTCTCAGCAGAGGAAGTCTTCAGGACATACAGTGGAGTGGGGGAACGACTTACCAGTGACTGCACCACCACATCAACTAGAGTAGCAAAGAAACCCTTGGGGGCATTGAGCTTCTCATGAGAATAGCGCACAGCCCGTCGGAGAATCCGCCTCAGCACGTACCTAGGAGACAGCAGAGCCCCTCATGCACATGTTACACCTCTGAGTTGTCCTAGAAGATCCACCAGCATCCACCTATCAGCACCCCTTCCCAGGACCAAAAGCACAAGGCTCCCTTACCACATTTTCTCTCAAGCAGCTGCTCACAGCAGCAGCAGCAAGCCAGAGGTGAGGAGCCAGGCTCCAGCTCCATCACCCAGACTGTGTGCTTAAGAGCCAGTCCTGTGAGTCCAGCAGCACCACAGCATAGCCCCCTGGGCCAAATTTCATTGTTTTTTTGACAGCAGCACTGGACAGAGCAGGGTTTTGTGCCTGCCTGTCCAGTGATCCTTTCTGGGGCTGACATAGCAAGACTGGGACACAAAAGAACCCTCAAACCTGTGTGTCTTGCCCTTTTGAGCAGACCTTACTACAGTGATTGAAGCATCAAATATACTGAGCCCACAATCTGCTATTCACTGCTTCAAGGATGAATTAAAAGACATCCCAGAGATCCCAGTGCCCTTGGGGAAGCCATGCTGAACAGACTGGGAGTGACAGCATTGGAACAGCGCCCTTCTTACCCTCTGCCAGTGTTATCAGGTCTGCCTCCATCAGAAAGGGCCAGTGTGATGGTCCGTGCATGGTCAGCCAGCACACGGTAGGCCATGTCTATTCCATCAGCATCTTCAGCACCAACCTGCCCCATATAGGGCCTGGCACCTGTGCCCTGTGCAAAGAAGAGAAGGTAGTGGGCAAAGGGCACAATTCAGGATGGTGGGGACCAGCAACATGGCCAAACAATAGGGAAGTGCCCCAGAAGCCACCCACCATTCCACTGCCTGTGGCCACACAGGAGGCATGCTCCCCCTGGAAAGTGAAGTGAGAGCTGTGAGACTCTGCATGGTGCCACAGTCTGCACTTTCAGGGTCTGCAACACCGGAGGGAAGGAAAGCCAATTTATCTCAATAGAGTCCAGGACACAAGAGAGAGGGAGAGGAACAGAGTACAGGGAAATCAGCTGTTGCGCACACTGGCTCAAGGACCAGAGTCCTGGCATAGCCTGCCTAGCCAAGGAACTTGGCCCTGCAAGCCATGTTTTACAGCAAACTGTTATCATTTATGGCAGAAACCCCCTCTCTAAAGGGATTTATTATACATCAGCATGTTCCAGGTGGGAAAATGAAGGACAAACTCTGATTCTGGGTTAGCAGCATCACATGCTCTACCACATTGCACAAAGATGGCACTTGGCCATACAGGACTGCAGAGCATCTCCTTCAGAGAGGACCTAGGACTGCATGCCAGGGCAGTTCACAGAAACACTTGGGAAAGCTGCATTGCACATTGTCCCATATTTTCACCAGGAAATACATCTCAAGGCAACAATTACTGTGCCAGCCTGCGTTCCTGTCCTCAGCAAAGTACAAGCCCTTGGACCTAAAGCAGCTGGGGAAGCAGAGACCTGCAGAACTGCCCTGCCCAATCACCCCACGTATCTCCCCAGGGATTCAGGGAATAGAAGCAGCTGGGTCAGGCCCACTCCCAAACCCCCCTAGTTCGTACCTTTTGGATGGCTTCAAAGTAAGGAAGGAAAAGGTCAGTGTCATAGTTGGACATCTTGTTTTGCAGCACCGAGACCAGCCTCTCCAGGCCCATTCCAGTATCAATACTCTTCTTAGGAAGAGGTTTCAGTGCCCCATCAGCTTCCCTGCCCAGCCACAGAAAGAAAGATAAGCTGTGATGGATGGAGACTCTGCAGAAGAAACCCCATCTCCACCGATTCCCATGAGGAAATCCTCATCTCTATGAGACTTTGTGCCATCAAGTTTATGATGTCAGCCCATGCACAAGCTGCACAAAGGACAACTTTGTTAAAGTACAGTTAACAAGACCCACAATGACAATTTAGCCCCAGAGTGGGACGGCACTTATCCCCTACTGAACTCTTGGCAGATAAGTAAGAAAATACTTCCAGTCTGTCCCCAAAGCCAGTGTGACCAGCCTCTTTTTATACAGGACAGCCAGGGTACAGAGCATAACAGAGTGCACAGGTCCTGGACCAAAGGGAATGGCAAGCAAGCCAGGGCAAAATAAAAGAATACAGAATCTGAGCTGGAGCAGCCTGGGGAGGGAAGCAGGTCTGGCTCACCTATTGAACTGTATGAACACCAGGTTCCAGATCTCCAGGACATTGGGATCATCCTGATTGACCAGGTGTGAAGCATCTCTTTCCCCAATCCGGTCATAGTGGATCTCACTGCAAGGGCCACAGGGCCCCGTGTCTCCCATTTCCCAAAAGTTATCCTTCATATTGCCAGGCAGAATCCTGCCCTCAGCCAGCCTGTAGCAAGAAACTCCTACTGAAAAACAGATACTAACAGCAAGGCAAGAATTTCACAAACTAAAAGCTATACAGAAAAACCTTAGCTCAGTAGCCCCCTGGATGAGCAGATGAACTGCCAGGAGTCTTGAGAGAGGCTAATCCAAGAAGACTAATTTCTCATGACTCCTGTTGACGAGAATCAAGTCAATACTAGCAGCTGGCACTTGTCCCACCTGGAGGGAGAGTTCCTGGATTGTTAGGATGGAACAGCTGCCTTAGGAAGAGAGTAAAGAAAAGAGTCGGACTCTTCAATTTTGAGCGTACGAGGCTCAGTGAGAGACTATGACTCAGATTCAGAAAAACAGGATCAGACATAATCTGAAGGAGCAGGGTCCCAAACAGAAGCTAAGGGGAATAGATGGCTAGCCTTCTAACATAGTTAATCCAATGACTGGATGCTGGGAGGAGGTGAACAGACTGCATACCAGACAGGCATGCAAGCTCTTGTAAAAACAGCATCTTCTCAAGTGTCAGAGGCAACACAGCATGCTGTGATCTGACTCAGTGGGCACTTCCTATACTCTGAAGCTTACAGAAGAGATTTTGAAATGAAAGCTCTCAGTATCTTCTAGCTAATACCAGTACTTCCCTTTTGTTTTGCAGCACCACCACCCTGCAAACATTTGAGATGCCCTGATTTTGTTAAAACTTCCTGTTACACATGCTCTGCCATAGAACATATACTATCTTTCTTTGAATGACTATTGCTCATCAAGACACACATATTCCTCAGGCCTTACCCCAAGTCCAACCAGATCTGCTTGCACTCCAGGTCTGGCTGCAGTCCTGCAGCCTCATTTCCACCAAAGTAAGTAACATAGAGTCTTTCAACAGGGATGCCAAACTCCTTGGTGAGAAGGTCCAGTGCCAGTTTACAAGCAAGTTCCTGCAGAAGGAAAGATGAAGTCAGCAAGTGAATGCAAGAAGGGTTTCTCTTCAACAGGCACGGTACTGGCTACTGTAGGTATCAGCAGCTGAACAGTCAAAAACTTTCAGACTTCTGACGTAAGAAAGAAATAAATTAACATATGGAGCTAACAGGTCACGAGAAACATCTCATTTGGCTTTCCAGATTCAGCCAAGTTAACTTGCAGCCTGTTCACTGCTCCCTCAAAAGCCTGTTAATTCTGCTGTTATTCAGTATTCTCAACACCGCCTTTTTGAATTTGAACAATATCTTATCAAGGAGGTTGGGAAAGGACACCATTATTTTATGATCATTCCTGTCTGGAGGTAAATCATTGTCACTCAGCATGTGCAAGTCCCCACAACTCCAGGCACAGCCATTAAAACCTCTGCATGAAGACTCCAAATTTGCAGAGTTAATTGTTCTGGGTTCAGCTGTAACAGGTATCTTTCTCCTTCCCAGTAGCTGGTGCAGTGCTATGTCTGGGCTTTAGTCTGAAAGCAATGCTGGTAACACACTGACGTTTTAGCTGTTGCTCTGTAGCATTTACCCCGATCAAGGACTTTTCAGTCTCATGCTCTGCCAGTGAGGAGGGGCACATCAAGCCAGGAGGAAGCAGAGAGAGGACACTCGACCCAAACTAGCCAAAGGGGCTAGCACATCCATACCACAGCACGTCATGCCCAGTATATAAACTGCAGAGAGTCACCAGGAAGGCCAGACCGCTGCTCAGGTCAGGCTGGGTATCAGTAAGTGGGTGGTGAGCAATTTCATTGTGCATCACTTGGGTTTCTTGGGTTTTTACCTTTCCCTTTAAGGTTTATATTCTCCCCCCTTGTAATTTCCCTTATAATTATTGTTACTACTATTATATTATACTTTAGTTATATAACTGATGTTATCTAAACCCATGGGGTTTAAATTCTTTCTATTCTCCTCCCCATCCCAACCGGGGGAGAGTGAGCAGCTGTTGGTGCTGAGTTATCGACTGAGTGTAAACCACAATATTAATATAATCAGCTTTGTAAACCTGAAGTAATTAATCTCAAAACATTCTGCAGGGTCAGGAGAACTTCCAAGCTCATTAATTCTAAAGGAGCCACATGTGCCTTAGGAACCACTCTGTGCCAAGATACTCACTTTCTTCTTGGCAATTGCTGAGTTCAGAGATGGCTAAGTTCGTATAAGAGATTCAGAGCTGCACCTATCCTGTTTTACCTTGAAATAATCCCCAAAGGACCAGGACCCCAGCATCTCGAAGAAGGTGTGGTGGTAGACATCTTTCCCAACGTCATCCAGGTCGTTGTGCTTGCCCCCTGCTCGGATGCACTTCTGAGTGTTGGTCGCTCTGTTCAGTTTAGCAAGTGGGTGGGAGGGGTCAATAGTGTTGAGGAAAATGGGTTTGAACTGAAAGAAAAAAAAGGCTATGAAGAAAACCACCAAGAGTCTGTTTTCAAATTCTGCAAGTAACAGCAAGGCAGTAACTGCTATATATGTCACATTACCACTAGGTTGGATACACCCAAGGCAGTTTTCAGAAATAAGCCTGCTGTTTCCTGCCTCTGAGGAGACTGCAGCACTGCCTAGAGCTTACAATTTGATAGGTGGACCACTCAGTGGCTAAAGAACTGGTTGGATGGCAGTGGTATAAACGGACAAAAAAGGGAGACTGGCAGTGCTCCTATTAGTGCACAGTCATCCCAGCAGACACAGGAATTTCTTCCAACACTCTTGCCAGTTTTGCAAGAGCACAGTGGGCTCCATCAGACACATCAATCACTTCTGGGTGACCAGAAGGAAGATGGAGGAAACAATAATCTTCCACACAAAACAGCTTCACAGCTGCCAACTGATATAGGATATGTCCATAAGGAACACAGTACCAGAGTGGGAATCCTACCTGGTTCATACCAGCATTGGCAAAAAGCAGCGTGGGGTCATCCAGGGGGATTGTAGAAGATGAGTGCACATAGGTATGTTCGTTTTCCTTGAAGAAGTCAATAAACCGTTGCCGGATCTGGCTTGCTGTTAATGTAGTCTCCATACTAAAGCTGTCCAAAGCAAGCGAAGGGAAAGCAGCAAGGGCTTGGTGCAGTCTGAAGGAACAACAAATAAGGTTCCTACATGTTGCCATCTCAAGAACTAACATCAGGATCACTGCCTCCATCTCCTGAAACAGTCTCCCCACACTGGTTAATTACTGTCACCGACTCCTCAGTTCAACCATCAGCCTGTCCCAGATAGTGCTGTCCAACCGCAAACTCCTGTCCCCGACCTCCACAATTTCTAGAGCTCTACATCAAACTACCTGCTCTTTGAAAACATGTGGGTTTAAAATACCAATTTCACCTGGATACTGAACTCAGTAAGAGGTTGTGTTTGCTCCACTGAAGACATGGCAGGGGACTGTCAAGTCCTAAAACCATTCAAGGTGATTAAATCATAGGATTATGGAAAGGCTGAGTTTGGAAATGATCACGTCATCCACCCTTCCTGCTCAAAGCAGGGTCACAACAGAGGTGCCTGGGTGCTTTCCCAGAGGAACCACATTGCCGCACACGCACCGGAGACGAGTGACACCTCCCTCACAGCCTACGGCGCACACGAGGGTGTCCCCTACCGATGGTGCGCAATGCGACCGCCCGAAGGGCCAAGCTCCCCACACCCTGCTATGGTGCAGGGACAGTAACTCATTGTACCAAGGCCAGCGAGGCTTTGTATGAAGGAGAGAAGGCAGGACTCGAGGAGCGAAGGAATGACTCGGCGCAGCAGCAGCAGCCGGGCACAGCAGAGCCTCCGCGCAGGCTCCATCTGGTCTCAAGAGCCCCCGAGAGGCAGCGGGGGCCCGACATCCCAGCGAGAAACCAACCAGAGCCGGCAGACGCGCATCCCCCGGCTGCCCCGGCTGAGGCGAGGAGACCCCGGCATTGACCGCGATACCACCACCTTCCCTCCAGCCGCCGCTGCCCGCCCTCGGCTTGAGCCTCAGGACCCCGGACCCTCGCCTCCCCTCAGGCCGTACCTCCACAGCCGCCTCAGCACCAAACCCGGACCTCCGCAGCGTCCGCTCCGCCCCGCCCCTCTGAGCTCATCGCCGAGCGCCGGCTCCCGATTGGCTGCGCGGCCGTCGCTCCTGGTGAAGCCCGCCCCCTTCCCGCGGCTGGCCCGGCGTCCCGCCGGCTGATGCAATGGGGGGGACGGGAGGCAGCGGCCGTGTGACGCGGTGGGGGCGAAGCCGCGCTGGGAGCCGCCGTCCGAGGATTGCGAGCCCTGCTGCCGAGCAGGGGCTGTCGGGGGGGGGGTCGCTTCTCCTCCGGGTAGGGTCATTAACTCTGCCGGGGTGGAAAAGACCATAAAGACC